>JAVJIF010034089.1:0-191892 GCA_038442645.1 Agave tequilana
TACAGTTATGAACATCCATCTTCCTCAACTGCAGGCAACCTCGTCAGAACCAATGAAAGGATTAGTCTAATGGTCTGATGAAGAAGACGAAGACAGTGGGTATGTCTCTTCGGAACAGTCAGCTCAGTATGAACGGATAGAGTATCAGTGAATATGGCTGATAACAGAATGTGACCTTTGTCGACGCCTGGAAGCTCAGGAGCAAACTTCCAAGGACCCAGTAAAGAAGCTTGGACAACATTCAATAGATGCTCGCTCAACTCCTCAATAACCGGAATAATAATGATACCGGGAGTAACCATGATGAGGAAGAACATCTTAGCAACGAACAGCCAAGACGGAGAAGTCAAAAGAGGGTTCTTCTTTGGACGCTGAAGTCCTTAAAGGTATCCAAGCTCAAATCGCATCTCTAGCTCAGAGGATGAATTAAAAAAAGTAGGGGTAGTCTGTCCTTACCCGCTCGAGTGGATTCAGTACCATACCCACCGAAGTTCAAACCACTAACGTTACATACATACGATGGTAAGAGCTCGCCGAACCAGCAATCTCTACTTCCGGTCTCACATCGGTAACGTTATAGACAATGATGCTATCATGGCTAGGCTGTTCATTGGCACCTTAAAGGGGTAGCATTTGACTGGTTCTGAAGTCCCTCCCTCCGGCTCCGTCAATTCCTGGATTGACCTGGAACCCGATTCCTTTCTCATTTCTATGAAGACGATACCGAGGTAACCATGGACAAGCTCCTCTCCACCGTGCAGAAAAGGGCGAATCTGTCTGTGACTACATTGAGCGTTCAGAAACTTGTCTTTGATGTGCCCAGCAGGGATGCCATTACCCATGCTCTTACAAACGTGCAGGCACAACTTCCTAGACCAAGTAGAAGTTCGCATGGGAGCTGTCAAAGCCCATACCTGGAAAGAACTGGTCGAGCAAGCTGAGATAGCCGAAAAGTCGGCTAAAAGTCGAACCATCCACCCTTAAAGGCAAATGTGGTATGAATAATAAAGGACGTGGCGACACGGCATAGTCTTCTCAAGCTAAAGGGAAAGAGACTATGTCCGTTGAATTGTCAGGGGATGTTCAGTCAAAAGCCAAGAAGAGCGAATTCAATAATCAGGAGTCTAAGTTTCCTCTGAAGCAGTACTCCTTTAAAGACGATCAGGTGGTCACAATATTCCATTTACTTCACAAAGGAAAATAAATTGAAGCTGCCGGACGCTCGACGTCCCAGTGAAATAGGACGCACGAACGATCCCAAATACTGTCTCTTCTACAGGATGATTCACCATCCTACCGACAAGTGCTTTGTCCTCAGGGACAGAATTCAAGTTTTGATCGACGTAGGAATCCTGATGTTGAAGTCAGAGCAAAAGAAAGTCACTGCAAACATGGTGCCTCGAGTTCGACAAAACCCCAAAGGTTACAGTTCCTGACGGGACTTATCCAATCCCTACACCGCGGCTGGAAGTCCATAACCTGCAACTAAAACTCAGGATATAAGGGTCTTGTTCCCTTGACATTGAAGACAGGGGAAATCATGTGGATACACCCAGACCTTGTCCAAGACAAACAATGGGATTCAAAGAAGTCCAAATCGAAGGGCAAATCTTGCTATGTCATCTCCATCTTGCCAGACGATGACAATCTTACAGCAGCCTCTCTCAGTGATTCTGAAGGAGAAAAGCACGCTTGCACAACGCGAGCTGATGTACCTCAGCCAATAGGTACTCGATCCGGAAAATACACTTAAGACACAGTATGAGAAAGCTACTGACGAGACACAACAGCAGATGACGTCAGTACAAGTACCAGCATCTGCTTCAGTTCCAACCAAGGGAAAGGAGAAGCCAAAGGACGCCCGGTTCGACCATGTCTTGAAGAAACCTTCAGGCCCAGGGCTTGACACGCCCTTTCGTTTTGATATATTGGCCCAGCTGGCTAATATCCCGGCTCGTATCAGCATACACGAGCTCCTTCGTCTCTCAAAAGAGACAGAGAAGCGCTCAGAGATGCATTGGCCAATTCAGAGTCATTCCTGACGTACATGCCAGAAACCCCTAAAGGTAACGCCCCGTCTTCTTGCCCTGAGTGCCATCATGTGCAATCGAAGGTACCGGCTATTACCTTCACAGCAGAAGATATACTTCTCAAGGATAACAAGCACGATCGACCCTTGTACTACACTGGATACAGCGTTCAACATGCATTGAAAGGGTACAGATTGATCCGGGTCTGCACTCAGCATCATCCCCAAAGGCTCCTCTACTTCCTCGGTATACCGCTATATATGTTGTCCGCAACCACTACTACAATATACGGTTTTAATGCCAGAAGTAGTCATCCACTCGGGAAAATTCGGCTCCGTTGCCGAATCGGGAGAGCCTGAAGTCAGAAATGACGTGCTATGTCATTGACGCCAACACGTCATACAACTTGTTGCTTGGACGACCGTGGATCCACGCCAACTAGATCATTCCCTCCACTTTGCACCAGTGCTTCAAATATGTTAAAGATGATGCAACAGTACGGACTGTCTTCGCTGAGAAGCAACCATTCAAAGGGTGGAGAATTACTTCACTGACGCTCTCCTGTATCAAGAGACCGGTAAAAAATCGAAAGAACTATTGCCAGATAATGATGATAGTGGCATGAGGCGGATTCAGAATCTGAAGCGGACATGCCAGCCATTTTGAGTGGTGAACTAATTATAGCATGTCTTAATAATCCCCAATGTAACGCTCCTTCTGAAGATGGGGCGAATGGGTAATTAATGATAATATTTCCTTTGATTATCCTATGAGTGTTGGGTTGTTTGAATCATTACGGATAGCTCTCTGCACATGCCTTTACATAGACCAAGTGCATCCGGCACCCCATGAATCTGTAGAAGGGCCGTTTTAGTGATCCCTCCATCCAAAGAAGGTCAGTTACCAATAATATTTGATAGAGCCCAACCTCGAGGATCCACAGCCACAGATTCAAGTTCAGACTCAGACACCCCACAAATTTTCCATTACGCGACGCCAGCGCACCATATGATGAAGAAAATGGGGTACAACCTAAAACATGGAGAGGGCCTGAATTCGGAAAAGGAAGGCGTAGTTTGCTTCGCAACTTTGTGCCAAAAGAGAAACCTGCAAGTTACTATGATAACACACGCAGGGGTTGGGATACGTTATACCCACACCACCAGCAACGGTTCAATTCAGGGATGGCGAACCGATTCCATCACATTCTGCTTCTTCCTCCGAGTGGGACTCAGATGTCAGTGTGGGAATGATGTTCAAGAATCTTACCGTTAATATGATTTCAAGCAGTCAATTGGAGCCAGCGGAAGCTACCGATGAGGAACCATGGGTTCAACAATTGAAACTCCAATGGGAAAAGCGATTCGAACTGCGCGAACCACCTACTGAAGACAAGGTGATGCAGGTCACTTGGGTAGTCAAGATCACCCTAAACTCATCTTTATAAGTGAGAGCTTATCACTTATAGAAAAAGAAAGTTAATAATACTCGTAAAGGAGTATATAGACGTCTTCGCATGGAACTACGAAGACATGCCCGACCTTGATTCACAAGTAGCCATGCATCGTCTAAATATCAAACCTGACGCCAAGCCAGTCAAGCAGCAGCAGCAACAACGTCGGTTTCGTCCGAACATTATGGAGGCTATTGAAGCCGAAGTTCGTAAGCTCATTGCATGTGGCTTCATACGCGAGGAACAACATCCAGATTGGGTTGCTAATATCGTTCCCGTCCTCAAGAAGAATGGAAAAATACGAATCTGCATCGACTACCGTGATCTCAATACAGCTTGTCCTAAGACGAATTCCCACTGCCCACACCGATGTCATGATTGACAATACCTGTGGATTCGAAAGAATGTCTTTTATGGATGGCTTTTCAGGGTACAATCAGATTAAAATGTATCCCGACGACGAGAAGCATACCTCGTTCCGAACCCTTGGGGGTATACTACTACACTGTCATGCCCTTCGGGCTAAAAAATGCCGGAGCAACCTATCAGCAGGCAATGAGTACAATCTTCCGCGATCATCTCTGAAAAACGGTAGAATGCTATGTCGACGACATTGCCGTCAAGAGCCGCAATAAGAATGACCATCTTCGTGACTTGAGAATGATGTTCGACATAATGCAGGCTTATCAACTAAAGATGAATCTGACAAAATCCTTCTTGGGAGTTTCGAGTGGCAAGTTCCTTGGATTTATTGTACATCAAAATGAATTCATCTTGACCCAGACAAAGTCAAAGCCATTCAGAGCATGCAGCCACCGAGGAATCTCAAAGAGCTTAGAGGCTTGCAAGGTAGACTAGCTTATATTAGAAGAATCATCACAAATCTCTCAGGCCGCTGTCAACCGTTCACCCGACTCATGAAAAAGGGTGCTTCCTTCGTATGGGATCAAGCTTGTCAGGAAGCTTATGAAGACATCAAGAGATATCTCACAAAACCTCCAGTCTTAGTGGCTCCCACATCAGGAAAACTTCTTGCTTTATGTGAAAGCTATCTTGGTGTCCTCCTTGCTCAAAAAAGATGACAATGGTCACGAACAAGCCATTTATTATCTAAGCAGGACTCTGATAGGAGCGGAATCTCGCTATAATCCTATTGAAAAGGAGTGTTTAGCTCTTGTCCTTTACCGTTCAGAAGACACGACATTATTGGTCGGCCAAACCATACATGTCATCTCCAGAGTGAATCCTTTGCGTCTTCTCATGACGAAGCCAGGATCATTGAATTCAAGATTAGCTAAATGGACGCTTCTTTTGTCTCAATACAATATGATTTTTATTCCTCAAAAGGCGGTTAAAGGACAGGCCCTTGCAGAGTTCTTGGCTGCCCATCCAGTTCTGGAGATCTCAAAACTTCATGAAGATATTCCAGATGAAGTCTTCGAATTCAATGTAACTTCAGAGGATGAAGTTTGGCAGATCTTCGATGGAGCATCACGAGTAGGCCCTAAAGGCAGGATTATTGCCGGCGTGGGGGTTGTGTTTATCTCTCCGCAGAATCATGTCCTTCCTAGAGCATTTTCTCTGACGGAATCATCCTCCAATAATGTAGCAGAATACAATGCTCTACTTATTGGTCTTCAGCTCGCCCACGAAATGGGGTACGCTACCTTGAAGCTTACGACGATTCAAAATTGATCATCAATAGGTTAAAGGCGAATGAGAGTCCGTCACGAGGATTTGGTGCCTTATTATCACGCAGTTATCGAAATGGCTAATCTGTTTGATGGCTTTTACATCGGGCACGTATCTCGATCTCAGAATACTAAGGCGGATGCTTTTGCTACATTAGCAACAACACTAGCCTTGCCAGTCGACACCGAGTATCACCTTACGGTGGCGACTCGACACCTTGTCTGCTCTAAACATATGTTAAGAACCAGAGAGGTCTATAATATCTCAACGGAGCTGGAGCCGAGAGATTGGCGATTTCCTTTTATCGACTATGCTCTACATGGTCTGCTGCCAGACGATCCTAAAGAAGCGGCATCTATCAGACGAAGGTCTTTCCCGTTTTTACTATGATCCAACTCTGAAGACACTTTATCGTCATTCATATGAAGGTGTCCTCCTCCATTGCCTTTCTAATTCAGAGGCACGGGAAGCGCTTAAAGAAGCACATGACGGCATATGCGGAGCTCATCAGCCAGGTCCAAAACTTAAAGACAGATTGCATAGGCTTGGATATTATTGGCCAACCATGATAGTCGATGCCATCCAATATGCACGAAGGTGTAAAGCATGCCAAATTCATGCGGACTTCATACACCAGCCTTCGGAGTTGCTCCACCCAACTGTTGCTTCATGGCCATTTGAAGCATGGGGAATCGATGTCGTAGGGCCAATCAGTCCCTCTTCGACAACGGACACCGGTTTATCCTGGCAATAACCGATTACTTTTCAAAGTGGGCGGAAGCTATACCACTGGCTGAAGTCAAAACTTCTAACGTGGTTAAATTCATCAAACACCATGTCATTCATCGTTTTGTGTCCCTAGGCGGATCATCCATGATAACGGTCCCCAATTATAAGCCAGGTGTTCTATCGGTTTTGCGAGAAATACCGAATTCAGAATGTGACTTCAACTGCGTATAACCCCGCCGCTAATGGCTTGGCGAAAACATTCAACAAGACGATTATCAAGTTACTCAAAAAGTTCGTCTCCTCAAATAAGCGATATTGGGACGATAAGCTTGGCGAATGCCTTTGGGCCTATCGAACCACGGTTCGGACCCCGACAGGCAATACGCCTTTTTTCCTGGTGTACGGGTGTGAAGCAGTCATACCGTTGGAAATCTAGATGCCCTCACTACGAGTTGCTTTAATGACCAAGATCACATCAGAGGACAATGATCGGTTGCGTCTTCGCGAGCTCGAAACCCTAGATGAGAAGCGGTTACAAGCTCAACAGCGCATTGAGTTATATCAAGCCCAGATCTCAAAAGCCTTCAATAAGAAGGTCAAACAAAGAGTCTTCCAGAAAGGAGATTTGGTTTTAGCCGTCAGACGACTGATGATCATGACGCACAAAACCAAAGGCAAATTTCAGCCCAAATGGGAGGGACCGTTTGTGATAGAAACAGTCTATTCAAACGGAGAATATCGCCTTATGACTGCAGATGGCGATTTACTCATGATGCCGATCAATGGCAAGTTCTTAAAGAAGTATTATTCTTGATTAAGGATCCTTCTCATGATCAAGTTAACATTACACCTCTGATCAATACCTTCAAATCCAAGGTACACAGAAAGAGCTCTCTCTCTTCCTCCAAACGAGATCATAACCATAAACCAGTAGGAACCTGGTCATACACTGGTTGTCTCAAAGGAGAATCAAGGTTACATGCACTAACCACATAATCCAACACCTTTAACAGTTAAGGGTAAAGGAAAATGTTGGCCTTTAAGTCCAACATAAGTCCTCGACAACTCATCATGCTGAGGGAATACATGGCTAGCCCGACTGAAACGGTAGTTGGTAAAGGCATATCAAACACGTTGACAGCTGGGATTTGCTAAAAATCCTAGGGGACCTGTTCCCATTTGATTCCCTCTCCAAAATCACTTATCAATTCCCATCCACGGAATGGTAAGACCACATATAAAGATCTTTCCATCCCTTTCGCTGTTAAGTTAACATTAAACCTATGACAGTAATTTCCTCGTTTCTCTCTGTGAGGACGAGACCCTTTTATGCTATGTTTAACAGTATACCTCTGGCATCCCTTTGGCTGTTACGTTAAAATTAAACCTATGATAGTGATTTTCTCGTTTCTCTCTGTGAGAACGAGACCCTTTTATGCTATGTTTAACAGTATACCTCTGGCATCCCTTTCGCTGTTACGTTAACATTAAACCTATGACAGTGATTTTCTCGTTTCTCTCTGTGAGAACGAGACCTTTTTATGCTATGTTTAACAGTATACCTCTGGCATCCCTTCGCTGTTACGTTAACATTAAACCTATGACAGTGATTTCTCGTTTCTCTCTGCGAGAACGAGACCCCTTCATGCTATGTTTAACAGTATACCTGGCATCCCTTTCGCTGTTAAGTTAACATTAACCTATGACAGTGATTTCCTCATTTCTCTCTGCGAGAACGAGACCCTTTCGTGCTATGTTTAACAGTATACCTCTGGCATCCACTTCGCTGTTAAGTTAACATTAAACCTATGACAGCGATTTTCTCGTTTGACAGAATTTTGAGCTTGGTGGCTTCTCAATCGGTTATGTGATCAGCACGATTTTTGTCACATTTTCATGCCCATATTTATCTATCATTTGTCTATAAATAATGCTACTCGGGTATTTTTAGTGGTATTTTGCAGAGTGAGCTATCAAAAGGAAACTGGACCACAAAGCGTGCTCTGGAGACTGCAAAAATTGCAACAGGAGACTGAAGGCGAGATGGGATGCTTGGCACTAGTGCTCTACCATGCTCAAAACAACACCAGATAAATTTACAGTCAATTCGGAGAAGTTGGAAGTCACTTGGAACAAAAATGCAATTTTGTAAAGTTCAGGGGTTTTAGTGCGATTTGACATTGATAGCTCTTTTGTATAATTAAATAAATGTTGTGGACTTTTATGTAAATAATTAAAACCCTAAGTCTATAAATAGCCAAGGCTAGGGTTTTGAGAGGGGGATTATTTTTTTCTTTGTAATCTCAATTTTTAGAAATTCTTTGACGCTACAATTTTCATTTATTTTTTTTTCCTGTCTCTCGGTCAGGCATCAAAGAAGTTTCTCCTCAAATCTCTCTCCCAGGCGTTGCATAGAAGGCAGAACGCCTTTGCAGGCGCTTAATCAAAGCACAGGCGCTTGTTAAAGGAGGCTGTCATTAAGTTGCATTTATTGGGAGATCCTTTGTGTGTTATCTTTATTTTGTCATTATTAATTGCTGTGCAAAAGAAAGGCGATCTCTGCATATTTATTTTGTTTGTCCTGTAAGGCCCATGTGTGGACCGGTCTTGGATGAAGGGCATAAGAATCATGACGACCTGAAGTCACGCAGTTTGCTTCTCGATCCGTGAGCAAGGTGTATTGCAACGAAGCGAGTGAGGCCCACCCATTCTCCTCTCGCTCTGGCACTAGTCACTTGTGTGCACAGTCGAGCTTTGCTTTCCTAGGCTGCTTTGCGGAGGACGGGCCCACACTTGCTACAGCGCCCAATCAAGAGCGCCTCTCTGCAAAGGCCCATCAAGGCGTTTAATTAAAGAGCATGTATCCTGCCAAACAGAAGTACATTTGCGTCTCCGTTCCAGTGCCCAAGAGAGGGCGCTGTGCTATACTTCGCTCACGCGCACCAGTGTCTCGTTCCACACAAAGATAGATAGCAGATCAGAAAGGGATACAGGTAACTTATATGTACTTTTCATTCATTTATTAATTAATCATTAATTGGATATAGCAATCTAATAGATTTAACATTATTTTGAGAAAAATCTTGTTGAACTGAATTTTTTTTTTAAGAATTATTCATGTTAAATTATTTGGAATATTTTATCCTCACGATTACCATGTGTAACTAAACAGCTTTCATGTGCTTAGGGTGATGAACCTAGGCTATGCGATTGTGGTAAAATATTAATCTTTCATATAAAATGAAAACACATTAAATAATCTTTAATCAATGAAAGTAAAGTACTAGATATTTATAAATTTGACACGATATCTTTAACAATCATATTCCATGCTTAGAATTTTTCCTATCTGTTGATTTATTTTAGTTCAGTTACTTTGATGGAATATTGATTAAATTTAATATCTTGTGCTTAGGACTAAAAATCTGGTATTTTACAACATTGAGACAAGAGGTTATTATTGTGCAATTATTAAGTTGAGAGATAAAGTTCACCACATGAACATTAGCTTAGGGGATTCTACCCTAGGTGCATGACCCTTCTCTTTAACTGAGTTCACACCAACTTATTATTTCACCCTACCAATTCGCTTAGTTCGTGCTAGGATTCAAGAAACACCTTCCTGTGGACCGACCCTCAAGTGCTACATCGAACGACCGTGCACTTGCGGTATTTTTAAACGTGGAGACAGAATCTCCCCATCATTATGTCATTGCGACCTCTGAATCGGCAGATAGCCAAGTCTCATCTTTCAGTCCGGTAAGGACTATTTCTTTGTCATCATATGACAAAATTTCGAGCTTGGTGACTTCTCAATCGGTTATGTCATTGCGACCTCTGAACCGGCAGATAGCCAAGTCTCATTTTTCAGTCCGCATGGACTATTTCTTTATCATCATATGACAAATTTTGAGCTTGGTGGCTTCTCAATCGGTTATGTCATTGCGACCTCTGAACCAGCAGATAGCCAAGTCTCATTTTTCAGTCCGGCATGGACTATTTCTTTGTCATCATATGACAATTTTGAGATTGGTGCTTTCTCAATCGGTTACGTCATTGCGACCTTTGGACAGGCAGATAGCCAGGTCTCATCTTTTTAGTCCAGTAAGGACTATTTTCTCAAATGGCTGCAATACAACTTGAAAGCGAGGATTCAGAAGATAAAACAAGTTGGAAATGCAACGGGGGAGTCAAAATAAAATCACTTTTTATTGATTCCAAAAGAGGGATACATTAATGCACAGATTACAAGCTATGACGGCGCCTTATAGGACTTGATCCGTTCTTCAAGAGTGGCCAGCCTTGTCTTCCTCTCTTCAGCAGCTCTGATAAGCGCCTGCGACCTCAACTCGGCCACATTAAAGCAAGCTGTTTGGGCCAAGCGAGCTTCAATTTCAACTAAGGTCGCCCTCTGTGCTAGCTCCTGCCCTGAGACTTCGTCATTCTGAGCCCTAAGCTGCTTAAGCTGCGCAGTCTCTTCAAGACGCACTGATTTAGCCTTGGACAAAAGAAGATTAGCCTTCCTGATCATTTCCTTGGCCTTTTCATTTTATCTTCAGCGTTAAGAAGAGCACTGCTAGAAGCGTCTATGGCATCCCGAGCTCTACTTTCCTTGTCTCCAAGGATTTCAAATCAGAAGAAATGGCTCTAGCAGCTTCCTGAGCGGCAAGATGAGCTTTATGCATCTGAGCAACAAGGTGCGCAAGCTGCTCGTTAACTAAAGACTCCAGATCTGAATGACTAAGACAGCGCCATTCATCCACATCCCTCTCAAGTCTGTCTACCAGAAGCTCCAATGTGGCAGCCTGGTCATCCCCTCTAAAGCCTCGGATGTTGTCAATACTTCGGGAGAGGACCACCTTTAAAGCAGAATGAGGTAGTCGAACCCTTCAAGATCAGAGTAATGGATCGCTTCAAGCTCTTATAAAAGCTATCGACTAACTCAGCCATAAATTCATTCTTGGCCTCAATTACTCCTGGCAAACAAGCAGCCCCTGAAGACAGAGTTTCCACCGGCCTTATTGACACTAATGTGAAAGGAATAGTAGAAGCACTGGCTGCAGCAACATGAGAGGTCGTTCGTGATCTCAAAGGAGTCCTAATTGAGACCAGCACACTAGCCACAACCGAGGTAGGACTAGTGACTATTTCTGGGAGAACTGGCTCAACCACCAATGTTGGAGAAGTAGGACTGGTAATCACTTTTAGCTCCACGCCTGGCAAGATAGGCGGCACTGGCGAAACCAATGGCACCTCACTCATTGATATAGTTGGAAGTGAGGTTGGTTCCATGACTACCGTTCCCTCAATTTCATCTCCTCTGGCTGGTTTAGGCTGATAGGAGGGCAGGTCATGATACAAAGCATCCAACTCAGCAGCATCCGCCGCAGTTGAAGTACTTACTTCACCCTTGGATCCCTCAGGAAGGCAGGTTGGCTCTCTTGAAGTCGATGAACCCAAAAGCGGAACACCTACAATAAGACTTTGTTTAGGTAAGGCATAACAAATAGCAGGAGTCAAAAGGTCAGAACAGTACCAAAAGATGGTGTCGCCTCAATTGTCTTGACGGCTGCATCAGTCCTACAGGCTCCATTAGAAAATCTTTGGCAGAATCAACACGAATGGCCGGCTCACCCTCACTTGCCGAACCCTCCGTGGTCCACCCAAAAGAGCTAGAGGCTAGGGGGCTTTCTTTTGAAGTCCAGCACACCCGAAGGACCTACATCGGCCGCATCACCTCCAGACTCTTCTGAGACGGCGAAATAGCCAGCTTCATCGCCTTCTCTATAAGTGAACATGGAATCATAATGCTCCCCCTGTTCTCTGGCAGCCTCAGCTCTTAGGCTTCTCATCGCCTCAATCCCTGAATCATGAAACAATAAGCTACATGGAGCACATAAGAAGTATATTACAAGAATGGAGTTGATCTTACCCGGGTCCGGAGCAGCTTTACTAGTAGTCTGCCTAGAAGCCGACAGCTTAAAGACTAATGGGGCAGGAGGAAGAGGTGCTGCAGACAATTCGCCCTCTGCAACAATCGTAGGAGCGTAGCGACGAGGCTTCTTCACTACCTTCTTCCTACGAGATCCACCTTCCCGCTTTCGCTTGAGGGGGATGTCAGGATCTTCCTCCTCCACTTCTTCCACATCAGCGTGTTCTATGGGGACCGTGCCTACCCCACCAGAAGCAGCTGCTGGAGCCTCAGCACCTGTATCCGCTTCAAAACGAGGACTTCCCGCATCCGAGGCTTCGCTATCATCGACAGCAATGAATTCCCCGAGGCCTGAATGCGGACCCTCTTACCCTCGCTCTTCTCAGTGACCTTCCGTTTCAGCCGCTGAGAAATTAACTTCACACCAGAAGAATTAACAGAAAATCCAGTGGGTGTGGAGTTCGAGGTTGTATACCACTGGCAGAATCCCAGGGTCGTCAAAAGTTAGGAGTCCTTAGCGGCATGCACAGTCGCGCCTCGGTACAGCCAGCAATGAAGAACTGCCAGGCACGAGCTCCATCGATGAGACTCCCCAAGAAGGCCAGACTGCTGTTTGGATTGCCTACATACAGTTGGTCATATCCAAACTGACGGGCAAACCGACTCGGAATATAAGGCTCCAAGTAACAGGTGTCCCCACTTCTATACAACAAGTGTGATGGCCGGATGCTGACCAGCCATTCAAAGACTCCCCGACTCAATGATGTCTACCCTTCTCCTACATCCTTGAATTCTTCACCATAGCCCGCATCGCTAATGTAGGGAAAACATCGGAAGAGGCTATAGACGTCATGACGGCATAGCAATTTACGGACCGCAGCCACATAAGTCCGTGACCACGAACACCCCTCGAATCGACGGAGAAGCGCCATGCGAACACCGTCTGGAGGCTCCTCTCCAGCCTGGATAATGGAAGGGCAGTGAGGGCGAACCATGCCATCAAGTAAGTATATGGCAAGCCTATTCGGGGGTTTGGCCCGTCGCGAGGCAAGATAGTTTCCTTTCCCGCTTCGTTGCTGGTGGCCTACAGAATGCCTCCGTCAATGCACGAAGGCCTCTTTGAATACAGCACACCATGGCTGGAAGAAGACTAAGAGAACGACCATAGACTAGACGAACAGTAGGCAACAAGACAATCAGATGAATGACATCGCCAGATGAAGATGGCACCACACATCTCTTCAACCAGACCATCAAGAAACCAGCCAAAAGTGCCGTTCGGGACGTCGGCCGACGAGCCTGGTGGTGGAAACTCTGAAGAATATCACCTTTCTCATAGGGGCCGTCATCTTCTTCCAGAATTAGATCCCCTTGAGAATGCTCTTGCATCCGGCGGAACATGTCTTCATCAGCAACTCCACATGAGCCGCTTCAGGAGTATTTTCCATGTCAGGAAACAAATAATTTTCCCAGCTCTTCAAACTGCAGGAAGCTCCCTTATGGCTCCCATGCATACTGGAACAAATGTAGAGATGGCACATCAATTCCCGGTAGGTCTCAAATAGAGCGGGCTCCTGTTTCTCCAAAAGTGCCAACTCCGCCTCGCACGGAAAATATTCTTCGTATGAGAAAGACCCCAAAGGCAGAGCAGAGATTTCCCACATCTCATGCAGAGCGATGCCCAATTCGCCAACAGGAGTGAAGAAGGTCCCTGTAGCCAGGCAGTACAACTCAAAGATGGCGTAGAAGTTCGCTACGCTTATCTGAATGCCATAACAGGTCGCCCTGATGGCCTCGTAGAGTCCCAACCTCTCCAGATCCTCCTCAAAATGAGCAAGGACATATAGAGTCAAGTCCCTCCACCATGCCTTGGGAGGGTGAATCCACCCCGGGTCCTAAAATCAGTGGCTGGATGATTGCTACTAACTTTAAAGAATTGATTTCTAAAAGTCTGAGCTACCGCAGGATTTTCCCCCACTGGGATATCTGAAAGTACATTCCCGCGGTGGAGACCTAATATGCAGCGAGGAGGCCCCGCTCTTGTGTAACCAGGTGAGGGAATTATCAACTTCCCTACGTGAACGGATTCAGTTGTCTGACTCACTTGCCACTGCATCTTCCGAGCCCTCGTCACGCATTGAAAGAAGGACAAGGGAAAATGCCGCTTGCTAGACGGGAGATAGAACTTCTCATCATCTAATTTGAAAATCCACTGCCCTCTCCGGCTAGCAGCTGGCGATCATGGTCTGGCGCTGCATCTCCGAACATGAAGCCAGGCTTCCGATAGATTCTTCGGTCAGAATCTTCAAGGGGAGCAGTAGTTAAGATGCTCCTCATGGTGCGCTGATCCCCAGCATGAATAAGTGTATCCCGAGCAGGAGAGTTTCGCTCGCTGAATAGTGAAGCCTGCCCTTGGAACTGCAGGTAACGTTACCGTCTAGCCCCCTGGCTGTGCCAAAGAGACTGTTCAGAGGACCAGGAGTATAGTGCACTGCAAGAGCAAGGAGAAACTACGATTAGTTTGTCAACCAAACAAGAGCTAAAACAAGAATGCAATTTTTATTAAGGTATTGCCTCGCTCTCCGAGCGAAGCTGGCCTAATGATAGCTTCGCCCCGAAGCTTAGCTTCGCAGCTGCAGCGTAACTCCGCACTCCACACGAAGGCAGGATGCAGGAAAATGTCAAAGTGTTAGCTTCGCTCTGGAAGCTTGGCCTCGAACAATAGAATGCGACAAAGCCCTAGGGGCTAACTTCGTCAGAAGGGTATTATTGCCTAAAGATTATTTTAAGTGCATTAAGGTCCTTTTCAGTTGCTCTCTGAAGGGTTAGCTTAGCATCCTATCATTCAGCACGCTGTGAACCGCCTAAGGGATAGCTTCGCCTGGAAGCTTGAAGAAAGGACCCTTCAGTTCTAAGATTCCCAATTAAGAAATCAAGGGAAATTTAGGGAATTGAACTCCCTAAGATCACCAGGTCATGGTTGATCGTTCTGGGTTCATCGGAAGATAGCCAAAAATTAGCTTTAAAAGAGAGATGAAAATCTCTGATCAAAAGGGAAAGATCCCTACCGGCGATCGGTCGTTCGATGACCGGAGGAGGAGAAGGACCCTCCGTCGTAGAGGTTGCGACCCCTTTTCCTGCTCGTCTCTTGGGAGCCATTGAAGAACTGAAGAAGTTCTTCAATTCTCAAACGAAGAAGAAAGAAGAAGAAAGGGCTGGCAGTGCTCTGAAAATTCGAAGAGAAGTGGTGCCTTCTCTTTCAGCCCGATCAGGCTTTTATAGGCTGATGATTGCCTAAATGTCGCCTCCTCAAAAGGAGCGCAGGCAGTCGTTTCAAATTAATTTGAAACGGCCCCTAAAGCGCCTTCCCAAGAAGCGTTACTTCAGCCCCACTAAGGACTAACTCCGCCGTAAGTCTAGTGCTGACTTAGTGCGACGCATGAGTAACTTCGCTGGAAAACATGCCTTAGCTCCGCTGAAAGCACAACCCGAGCTTTGTAGAGAATTCATGCTAGCTTCGCTGGAAGATCGTTCCTAATTCAGATAGGACCCTGTCTTTAACTTCGTATGAAGTTTAGCTCCGCCGGTCCACTTCAAGTGTTCTCGAATTGAAAAGGAGGAGAAGTAAAGCAGATAAGTAGAAAGTAAACTTTTATTGATTCAAAAGGAAAGATATATTGATACTACTACATCAAGATTGTCTTTCGTACAACGGAATTATTTGCTCCAAAGGCATACAAGTGGTCCTATCTACTTTCAAGCGAAACCAACTGGATACGAAAGGCTTTCCTCCTGCACAAAGCCGTAATCCTACGCCTAATGGCAGATTTTGCCATCAAGAAGCTGGATGTTCTTTCATGAAAATTAGCAAAGGACTAGTTGCCACCAGAAAGCTGGATCTTCTTTGATGAAAATTGGCTAAGGATCCAAGACTTTACAGGTGACGTCCGCTTTTCCGAAGTGGATCATCTCGGATAAGCAACTAATAGCCCCTTCTCGAAGTGGATCATCTCGGATAAGCAACTGCCAACCTCTTTTGGGAACACGCATCAGCTGCCCCAGTTTGTTCCTCCTGCTTAGGATTAAAGTTTCAACTGAAAAAGCAAGAGGCAACTTTCTGGTCTCTTTCATCAAAACAAAAGACTGGCGCATAGCTCACTCGACCCAAACTGGAAACAAGTTAGCAGTAAGTCAAAGAAAAAGCTACAAAAGTGAAATGCTAAGTCAAATCCTTTGGGGTGAAGCAATTTATATCCAATTCAGTTGCAATTTAAGGATAGATTTCAGTTTCAATTAAGCAGAGGATAGCCTCGCTTGCACAGTGATGATGGGCTAGCTCAGCATAAGCCAAGTCCTAGCCTCACCTATATGGCTAAGCCAGACTGATCCAGAGGGACACAGTCTTGACCCCACTTATATGGCAAGACTGGCTCAACCTTGAAGAGACTAAGTCCCAATTCTTGCCTATGTGGCGAACTTAGCAGGCAAGCGTGCAATGATCTTTCTTTGTTCAAATAATAGCTTCGCCGGGAAGCTGGGAAACAGGACTGAAGCCATTCTCTGCAGATCAGTCAGATGCAAAATGAAGAACAAGGGAAATCAATCCCTGAGGCAGCTGTTAAAGCTAAATTAAGGGAGATAAACTCCCTAAAGTTATCAGTTCATTAGTAAAGTCTCTGGAGGACCGAGACTCACCAGTTCTTGGCCGGTTAATGACCAAAGTGGGCATCCCCACTATTTCAGATATCTGAGTATCCTTCTCTGAACAATCAGGAGAAGTCATGAATAGACTGCTTCTCTGTAGAGGGCCTCAAGTGTCCTATTTATAGGCCTCATGGCCTGATCGCACCGCTGCTGCTTCAAGCATAGAAGCGCGAGCGAATTTAAGGCATTTACTGAGCCTTGAGAAAGGGAATAGTCTCCCTCGGAAATGCGCAAGGAAGGAATGATCTCCCTCATTAATGCAAGAGAAGTTATTTCAACTTCGGGAAAGGAAATAATCCTTCTCGTAACCGGCCGAAAGCAGTTGGCCTCGGGAAAGGAATGGCGTTCCAAGACCAATTTGAAGCGAAGCTACCCAGGCGCGAAGCTACCCAGACGCAGAACTACCCAGATGCGAAGCTACCCAGAATCGCGAAGCTACACGATTCCTCGGCGAACTTATTCCAATTCGGAAGCAGGATTGAAAGCAAAGCTGAACTCAACCACCATGGCGACGTTCGTACTCACATACCATCAATCAAAGCAATTCAAAGTATTTCGAAGCCTGAACCATTCCATTGCATACTTTCAAAACTTTGAAGGGAGTCTTGTTGACACTTTAAAAAAGACAAGATTCTGACTGGCCTGAACAATGTCTAACTTGTTGACATTTACAAAAGACAAGTGACAGACAAGCTGACGACCAGTTCTGTACCAATTTCTGATGGACAAAGCAGCAACTTGGACTCGACTGATCCAGTGAAGCAGACAGTGAGCCTATATTGTCTTTAAAGAGACCTAAGCAAGTCTAAGATGCTAGGTTAGCTCAACACTTAGCATCACATGAGCCCAAGGGGATACCTCGCCTGAGAGGCTAAGTTTGTCCAACTTCACCTTGAAGCTGTTCAAAGCTCCATCAGTAAGCTAACTCACAGCTTCGCCTGAACTGCTCAGTTAACTACGCAAAGAGTTACCTTCGCTCGAAGCCACACGCAACCACGCAGATGGTCGTTAACTTCGCCACAGATGATTATCCAGCTCCGCTGAAGAGCTTTCTGCTAACTTCGCAAGACGCTCCTTCTAGCTCCGCTGAGCTCGACGCGGCAGCTCCGCTGCGGGTCTGTTATGGTCAACCTTTGACCAATTAAATCTCCAGATAAGATTAAATCAATTCAAGATCAAGATCAAATCTAATCAAGATCAAATCTGAGTTCAAATTTGGCAGTTGCTTGCCATAATCTCTTGACTCTCCTAAAACAAGTAAGAGGATCAAGGGAGATCTTCCAATTATATGAAAAGAATCAAAACAGATCAGGAGATTTGACGCTACCTGCTATTCCTAACTTCGCAGAAGCTGATTCTAGCCTCGCAGCAAGACTACTTTCCAGATTTAAACAGATTGACTCAGTCTGTTTCCAAATTTTCAAGGGACAATTATACCCCTGCTCTCCTTATAAATAGCCCACCAGGGGCACAAGGAGACAAAAAGCACAGAGGCGCGCACAAAAGCATATAGGGCTAAAAAATAGAGAGACGGCTAAACAGAGACCTATTCTCTTGCTTCCAAGAATTCAGAGAATTAAGAGAATTATTTCTCTATCAGCGTGCTGATACCCTAATACCTTTCTCTCAAGAAAATTCTGGGAACCAGGAGAGAAGGAATTCCCAAGTGAAGGCGGTTTTGAGAAATAACAAGAGGGTTTTACCAACCTTCTGTTCTCCGATTCCCTAAACCAGGTGAGAAGGGAATCTCATCGCTCGCATCGTCAAAGGAACAAATTGGTTGCGCACTGACCAGACTCCTATCGTCACACTTCTCCAGAATCTCTGAGGAGATCTACTTGTAATCTTTTGTGTTACTTGTAATTTAGCTCCTCGACACTCTTTTTTGTAAGTTTTCTCCTTTGCAAAATTAATGGAAAACAGTTACTGTGTAAAGCTTGTTGACTTGGCTTACACTAGCGGCTAACAGATCAAGACCTAGTTTACTGATTAGCCAGTAAGTCCGATAAAGTTTTCGCTATGAAAGGTTCAAGACCTAGTTCACCTATTCTGATGCAGTTTCTTTTCTAAAGTACCTTTCACTATAGAGTCAGTCTCTTTGTGTGTCAATTTCTTGATTCTCCATTCATTGTGGGGGATTGTTGAAAAATATGAAGAATATATATGAATCTTTGAGTTGAATTACGGCGAGATCCATTGATAGAATCAATTAGATAATGGTTGGAGTGTGTTCTCCTTCCATTAGGGATGAACGTGGTATATTCACGTGTTCAATTCTGACTTCGAATGAATGAGATATTCAAGTCTAAAGTTTACCTAATTCAAAGCCAAAAGGGGACTAAAGGTAGCTAAAAGCATTTAGTCCCACATTGGCCATGGGATGAAAGTTTGAAGTGTTTAAATAGAGAAAAATGAGAACAAAGGGTGTCCCCTTTGGGTACTTAGAGTTTTTGCGCGTGATTAGGGGAAAACCATGCCCACACGCGCGCGTGCCATTGCTGGCAGCGACCAGCCAGCGCCGGTGCCGAAGTTGGGGACGGGGACGGGGACGGGGACGAGGATGGTCTCGGACTCGGGCTCGGGTTCGGGTTCCCTACCCGGTCCGGTTCTTTTTGCACCGGGTCTCACGGGTATGGGTTTTCGCGGATCATACCCGCTCCGCCATCTGAACCGGAATCAATAGTTGGGCGGTTGCTGTCTGAAACGAACCATTGCAACGGTTCAGACCGAACCTTTGCAACCGTTCGGTTGGGTTTGGACGATTATACCCCTCCCGGAGCGCTATAAATAGCGCTCCATTTCTCTCAAACACACAACAACAAAAGGCTCAGAAAATTCAACAGATTCTTTAATAGAATTGTTGTCTGAATCTGTGACTTCCAAAGAAGAATATTCTTCTGCCTTCCTCCTTTCTCTACAGTGGGCGCTCCTCCAAAGTAAAGACAAATATTCTCCCTGAAATTTGTCTTGGTCCTGCTGCTTTGATAATCCTGTGAAGGTACTGGTTAATTGCGGTTCGACTGTACGGTGATTTGATAGTGCTATCCAAATATCGTGAAGGAGTGTTGTATCTTGGAAAACCAGCGTCCAGTAACTTGTTAGCACCATTGCGGGGGGCATAATTGTCTTAAGGAGATTCGCTATAAGCGTACCTCACTCCAAGTACTGTATAAGTGAATTAATTTTCTTTATACAGGGGTTATATTGATATTCAGTATATTGAGACTGACTTATACCTGTTTAATTGGTGTTTAACCAAGGAAGGTAATTGAAAAGTAATTCTTTAATTAAGGAACGTTCTATTGAACGGAAAACCTCCTACCTAATATTCACTGACCTGGCCAATTAGATCTGTGATATTTCGGTGATATTGATTAGTTATCAGATTGATCCTAGAAACTAACAATTATATTACGGGGCTGTTTGTTTCATCATAAAAGTGATAAAAGTCCGTAATTCGTAAATGACTTACAACCCAATTATAACACGGTATTTGTTTGGACCGTAATTCGTAAAAGACTTACGTAACTCAACTACCACTCACTAGCAACCCAATTACCACTCACTTATAGTACAGTTACAGTTAATGTTGTGGTCATGCAAATTTGTATTATTTTTTTATGTTAATATTAATTTCTTTTAATATTTAGCATTTTTAGTATTTATTTGCAATATTAAAGCTTTTTAAATCACCAAATAGTTAATTTTGTGGTCAACTTTTCACTTACAACTTACACATTATAACAACCAAACACCGTAAAATAAAATACACTTTCCCACTTATAACTTTATATTACTAACCAAACACCGTAAACCAAACACCGTAAACCTTACATGCATGAAACCCCCCCTAACATTTACCTCACATTGAGCCATACCCCCCTAACGTTTACCTCACATTCAACAATACCCCTTAACGCTAATTTTCCTTCATTTTGGCCCCTCCACTGTCAATTCTCCAATTTTCTGTTAAAAATGAATTTTCAATCTAAAAACTCTTTCAATCTCTTCTTCTTCTTCTTCTTCTTCTTCTCTATAATTCAATTCTTTTCCTCATCTACCCTAAACTCAAACACAATTCCTCTCTCTCTCTCTCTGGCTGATCTCGCTTCGTCTTCATCGCTGTCAACTGTCAAAGGCCCATCACTCTAGTTTTAATAATGATTAACTCATATAGTTATAATATTAATGATCTTGTGTTATTTAAAATACAAATTTAATGAAGATTATAATTTTGTGTTTATCTTCAACAAAAGACTCGAAGTCAAGTTTTGAATTTAATTGTGTTGATTCAAGAGCTCAAGAATAAAAATTACATTAAATACTCAAATAAAAGTCAAGCTCAAAGGAATCACGTTTAGATCGAGTAAAGATGAAGAGAACGATCACATCAAGAAGAAGATTCTAGTTTGTAAGGATGTTTAGATTCTTATAAAGTTTATATTAGATTTGATTGCTCAAGCTTATACACACACAAACCAAAGTTTGATATTGATTTTCAAGAATAAAAGCTTTTAAGTTTCAGTTTAACTGGTTTATGTTTTTAAATTTATCGTTTTAGAAAAATAAGTTTTTATTTCAAAATAATTTTGATATCTCAAAAAAAGTTCACATGTTTGTGATATATGTTGACTCTTTGATCACACATATTTGTGCTCATATGGATTTATTTGAACTTATTTTGTGAAATTTATAGAAATTTATTTTGGATTTAAAAAGACTTTAAAATATAAAAAAAATGTGTTTGGGCTGTGGCAGGTCGACCGCACGGTTGACCACCATGAAAAGCTGAATGCTCTGCCGGTCAACCGCACGATCGAATCGGTGTGCACATCGTGCACATAGCACTTAGCTCTGGGCTCGGTCGACCTGGTTATCGACTGCTAGCCTAGCCCTGTTTGGGCAAGGGCCAGATCAGTCGATCAGGCGGTCGACCACCAATTCTGAGCTCAGACCCTTGGTCTGGACAGTCGATCGGGCGGTTCAACGACTATATTATAGTCGTTGGAAGTTGATTGGGCGGTCGACCGCTATTCTTCTAGAAGTAACAGCTTGCCCTAACGGATGATTTTTGGATTTTTTTTTGTTTTTGTTTTATTCTAAACTGATTTATTTTACTTTATTTGAGTTTAATCACTGTTTTAATAGCTGGGTTTACTCTATAATCATTTATACCATTTTACTATAAATAGGGGTCATTGTAGAAAGTTCCATACAAGAATTTGCAATAGAAAATTTTATGTTTTAAGTTTTGAAAAGTTTTGAAAATTCAAGAAAAATAAGTTTTTGGGAAATACAAGTTTTGTATTACATATTCCTATATTTTTAGAGAAGTTTTTCTAAGTGTTTTCTTAAGAGCTTCATTTAAAAAATCTTAGTTTTCTCACAAAGTTTAGCTATCATCTCTATATCTATTCTTATAAGATTCTTGAATTGTGAGATTTCTTGTTTGTGATCTTTATGGTCACTAAGTGTTGTAATCTTTCATTTACTTTGTGCTCTTCTCTTGGTTAGAGGAGTTTTTGCTTTGTACATTACTCTTGGGTAGAGGAGTATTTGCTTTGTGCCCACCGCCTAAGGGATAGCTTCGCCTGGAAGCTTGAAGAAGAGACCTTTCTGTTCTAAGATTCCCAATCAAGAAATCAAGGGAAATAAAGGGACTTGAACTCCCTGAGATCACTGGATCACAATGGATCGTTCTAGATTCATTATAAGATAGCCGAAAGACTGGCTTCAAGAAGAGATGAAGATCTCTGAACAAAAAGAAAAGATCCCTACCCATGATAGGTCGTTCGATGACCTGAGGAGGAGAAGGATCCTCCGTCGTAGAGGTTGCTACCTCTTTTCCTGCTCGTCTTTTAGGAGCCATTGGAGAACTGAAGAAGTTCTTGAAATTTCAAGCGAAGGAGAAAGAAGAAGAAGAGATTTACAGTTCTCTGAAAATTCAAAGAGAAGTGGTGCCTTCTCTTTCAGCCCGATCAGGCTTTTATAGGCTGATGATTGCCTTAATGTCGCCTCCTCGAAACGAGCGCAGGCAGTCGTTTCAAATTAATTTGAAACGGCACCGAAAGCGCCTTCCCAAGAAGCGTTACTTCAGCCCCGCTAAGGGCTAACTCCGCCATGAGTCCAGTGCCGACTTAGCATGACGCTTGAATAATTTCGCTAAAAGCACATCTCTAGCTTCGCGAAAATTCCGTGCTAGCTTCGCCAGAAACTGGCTTCTGACTTATTTGGAAATCTGCCTTCAGCTTCGCCGGAAGCTTAGCTCGGCTAAGAGTTTTCATTTCCTTCTAGGGAAAGACTTGCCTAAGTTGGTCCACTTCAGGTGTTCTCGAATCAAAAAGGAGGGAAACAAAGCAGATAAGTAGAGAATAAATACTTTTATTGATTCAAAAGGGAAGATACATTGATACTACTACATCAAGGTTATTTTTCGTACAACAAAATCATTTGCTCCAAAAGCATACAAGTTGTCCTATCTACTTCCAAGCCAAACCAACTGGACACGAAAGGCTTTTCTCCTGCACAAGGTCGTAATCCTTCGCATAATGGCAGATTTTGCCATCAAGAAGCTGGATCGTCTTTGATGAAAATTGGCAAAGGATCCGAGACCTTACAGGTGACGTCCGCTTTCCCGAAGTGGATTATCTCGGATAAGCGACTACCAGCCGCTTCTCGAAGTGGCTCATCTCGGATAAGCGACTGCCAATATCTTTTGGGAACACGCATCAGCTGCCTCAGTTTGTTCCTCCTGCTTATGGTTAAAGTTTCAACTAAAAGATCAAGAGGCAAGTCTCTAATCTCTTTCATCAATATGAAGGATGGGCGAGCATAGTTCACTACAAAACAAACTGGAAACAAGTTAGCAGTAAATCAAAGGAAAATGCAAGCATGATACGCTAAGTTAAATTCTTTAGGCGAAGCAATTTATATCCGATCCAGTTGCGCTTTAAGGATGGATTCAGTTAAGCAGAGGATAGCCTCGCTTGCACAGTGATGATGGGCTAGCTCAGCATAAGCCAAGTCATAGCACCGCCTAAGGCAGTTATACTGAAGGAGCGTCAAAAATGAGCTAAGTCCTAGCCTCGCCTATATAGTTAAGCCAGACTGATCCAGAGGGACGCAGTCTTGTCCCCACCTATATGGCAAGACTGGCTCAACCTTGAAGAGACTAAGTCCCAATTCTTGCCTATGTGGTGAACTTAACAGGCAAGCATGGAATGGTCTTTCTTTGATCAAGTGAAAATGATAGCTTCGCTGGGAACCTGAAAAATAGGGCTGAAGCCCTGCTCTGCAAATCAGTCAGATACAGAATAAAGAACAAGGGAAATCAATCCCTGAGGCAGCTTATAAGGCTAAATTAAGGGAGATAAACTCCCTAAAGTCACTAGTTCATTAGTGAAGTCTCTGGATAACTGAGACTCACCAGTTCTTGGCCGGTTAATGACCAGAGTGGCACCCCCACTATTTCAGAGATCTGAGTACCCTTCTCTGGACAAATAGGAGATGTCATGAACAGACTGTCTTCCTGAAGAGGATTTCAAGTGTCCTATTTATAGGCCTCATGGCCTGATCACGCCGCTGCTGCTTCAAGCTTGGAAGCGCGAGCGAATTTAAGGCATTCAAGTACTGAGCCTTGAGAAAGGGAATAGTCTCCCTCGAAAATGCGCGCAGAAGCAATTATCTTCTTCCATTAGTGCAAAAGAGGTTATTCTAACCTCGAAAAAGGAGCAATCCTTCTCAAAACTAGCCAAAAGGTAGTTGGCCTCGGGAAGGGAATGACGTTCAAAGACCAATTTAAAGCGAATCTACTCCAGGAGGCTTGAACGCGAAGCTGCCCAGAAGCGAAGCTACCCAGAATCGCGAATTTACATAATTCTTCGGCGAACTTATCCCAGAGCAGGATTGAAAGCGAAGCTGAACTCAACCACTATGGTAACGTTCGTACTTTATATACCATCAATCAAAGCAATTCAAAGTATTTCGGAGTCTGAACCATTCCATTGCAGACTTTCGAAAACTTTGAAGGGGGTCTTGTTGACACTCTAAAAAAAGACAAGATTCTTGACTGGCCTGAACAACGTCTAACTTGTTGACATTTACAAAGGACAAGCAGCAGACAAGCTGTCGACCAGTTTTTACCCATCTCCGAGGGACAAATCGGTGACTTGGATTCTACTGATCCAGTAAAGCAGACAGTGAGCCCAAATTATCTTTGAAGAGACCTAAGCAGGTCTAAGATGCTAGGTTAGCTCAACACTTAGCATCACATGAGCCCAAGGGGATAGTCTCACCTGAGAGGTTAAGTTTGTCTAACTTCGCCTTGAAGCTGTTCAAAGCTCTATCAGTGAGCTAACTCATAGCTTCGCCTGAAGTGCTCAGTTTCGCCTTGAAGCCGTTCGAAGCTCTATCCGTGAGCTAACTTACAGCTTCGCCTGAAGTACTCAGTTAACTCTGCAGAGTTAGCTTCGCTCGAAGCCACACGCAACCGCGCAGAAGGATGGTCGGTAGCTTCGCCACAGATGTTATCTAGCTCCGCTGAAGAGCTTTCTTCTGACTTCGTCAGATGCTCCTTCCAGCTCCGCTGCGAGCTCGACGCGGCAGCTCCGCTGCGGGTCCTTCATGGTCACCTTTGACGAATCAAATCTCCAGATGAGATCAAATCTATTTAAGATCAAATCTAATCGAGATCAAATCTGAGATCAAATTTGACAGTTGTTTATCATAATCTCTTGACTCTCCTAAAACAAGTAAGAAGATCAGGGGAGATCTTTCAGTTATTTAGAAAGAATCAAAAGAGATCAGGAGATCGACACTACCTGCTATTCCTTACTTCACGAAAGCTGATTCTAGCCTCGCAGCAAGGCTGATTTTCAGATTTAAATAGATTGACTCAATCTGTTTTCAGATTTTTAAGTCTACTCTCTCTATAAATAGCCCACCAGAGGCATACGAGGAGAGGAGGGCACAGACACACGCACAGAGACACACGCACAGAGAGAGACGGCTAAATAGAGATCTATTCTCTTGCTTCTAAGAATTCAGAGAATTCAGAGAATTGCTTCTCTAATTAGGGTGCTGATACCCTAAGATCTTCCTCTCAAGGAATCTCCGAAACCAGGCGAGAAAGAATTCCCAAGTGGAGGCAGTTTGAGAAGTAACAAGAGTGTTCTACCAACCTTCTGTTCTCCGATTCCTCGAACCAGGCGAGAAGGGAATCCCATCGATCGCATCGTCAAAGGGACAAAATGGTCGCGCACTGACCAGACTCCTATCGGCACACTTCTCCAGAATCTCAGAGGAGATTTACTTGTAATATTTTGTGTTACTTGTAATTTAGCTCCTCGACCCTTTTTTGTAAGTTTTTCCCTTTGCAAAATCAATGGAAAACAAGATGGCGACTCCGTTGGGGATCGAATTCTCCATTGTTGAGAATCAAGTGTCGCAATGTGACGAACAGATCTTCGGGTCTACTTCTGAATTCAAGACAGCCGGTGTGGCCAGAGCCCCTCTGGCTAAATCTTCGAAGCAAGTCTCTGTGGAGACAGATGAGGCTCTCTCGAGCCTACCAAGGTCCTCTGGCGCAACAAGGAAGCAGGCCCGCAATGCAAGGGTCAAAATCTTGAGCCTGTCACCTTTGAAAACCTAGTCGTTCATTTCGACCAAGAAAAATTTGAAGAGCTTCTCTCTGGGGGTGGTTTAATGCTCCATGCGCGAAAGCACAGAAAGGTCTCGATGACCAAAGTTTCATAGCAGAAATCGGAAGCAGAATCCTTCCAACACCTCTCAGCCTCGCGTGTGGCTAGTTAGGTTCCCTGCGAACCAAAGTCTCCTCTTTCAAAGCAGATGTGGAGGCCAAAGCAGGAGGCTCTGTATGAAGCTTCAGGCGTAGCTACGCCACAAGTTCGTCCCTCTCGTAAAGAAAAAGGTAAGATGCCTGCCTGCTTTGACGAGACTATCACCTGCAAAGTTACGACGGCGATGATGCCTTCACCTAATCTAGGAGCAGTAACTCCTCGCGTCAGTCTCGTTCTTACGAGCGAAGCTACCGATGGTGTGCCAAGCACAGTACCTCAGGGTACGCATGGAGTTCGCGTCTGCAAAGTTGGAACCAAAGCACCATAGTGTGCTAAACTCGCTCTTTGCAGTGAAGCTAAGGGATTGCCCCTAAGTGCTGATAGCGGTGCTTATGCAGCTTCAGCGCCCAAGGGCACTCCCAAAGCTTTTAGCCGCAGATTTAGAGCCAAGGCACTATCTAAGGCTAATTACCTTCGCAGCAACATAGCGGATAAAGCACCACAGCGTGCTTCGCTCCCAAGTTCATCAAATACTAAGCTCGCCCTTCGTAGCAGAGCTAAGGGATCGTCCCTAAGTGGTGACAGCGGTGCTTATGCAGCTTCAGCACCCAAGGACATTCCCAAGGTTCTTAGCCGCGAAGTTAAGGCTAAAGCACTATTTTGTGCTAATTACCTCTGTGGTGATAAAAAGAATAGGGCATCATCCTATGTGCCAACAGAGCCTCTGCGCTGGATCGTTTAGGCCCGGCCAGGTCTGACTTGCGGGAATTCTTGATAAACAAACGAAAGTCAGAATCCTTCCAAACTTCTCCCTCCTGTTGTCAACAAGTGGGATGTCAGCTGGTGACAGTCCACTCAGTCCATTGCCGGCTAGGACCAATCCCCGCCACTCCTCCAGGCCGACGATCAGTTTTTGATCGATTGTCGATGCAAGCTCTAGTGAAACATCGCAAAAGGAGCGTGTTAACATGATCGGAAGAGGACGAGAGCTGCGTAGGGGCAGATGAGCGTCGCATAACACCCCCTACAGTTCTCCAGATCCGGATTATTGCCCGGGCCTTGGCGAAGTCTTGGTGCATTGATTGCTAAAATAAAGAAACAACCAATGAGTTTAAGAATGTACCGTGTAGCTTGTAGCTAACGGGTCGTGTCCACAAGGAGGGATGCGATGGAAGCTTTTCGATGAGTTGCTTAAAAACAAGGAATTTGTGTTCGTTTTTTAGGAAAAAGAGAATGGAAAGAAAAGAGATGAAAAAGAGAAATTTCAACTTTCAGAAAAGGATTTGGAGAAGGTGATTTGTAAAAAGCTTTAAGAGTTGTGATGTTGTTTTATAATATGAAATCAAATCTGGGCTCACTATCTTCCTACTCAATTGTTCATTCTTCTCTTAAAGTATTAAGTCCCTCAAGTTATCATTTGCAAAACTTAAAGTTGCTTTTTTTTTTAGAAAGCTTTAAGTAAAGCACATAAGATGCAGAAGGGTTGAGTCCTTTTTCTTCAAGAAAGAGTTGGAATCGGATATTAAAACATAAAGCGCGGAGAAACAAGAATGAATTAAAAACGATTCACAAGAAGTTCAAGAGAGAATGGTGAATTCAACTATCCATACCCATCCTCATGTGCCTTCAAGAACACTTTCAAAAAGAAAGGCTTTTAAGGGAGGCATGCATATGAGTCATCGGGACTTTTTCTTTTAAAAACAGAAGAGAAGAAAACAAAAGAGAGTCGATAGCTAGCCCAGAAAACCTTTTAGTTATCCATGAAAAACGAAGAAAACAATGACATAATATAAAGCATACCGTACTGCAAGTGAAAGAGAAATCGGCCCGACTTTTGTATTGCTGTCACTTCAACCGTCAAGTACAAGCTCTCAGTCCTCTCTCTCTCACAAGTTTATGAAACTGGACTACAACTTAAAAAGCAAGATTACAACTTTCTTTCTAGCTAACAATGAACCTAGATCCTAAGAAAATAAGTGCAAAATTTAATCCTAGTCTTCGCCCTTTTCTCTTTGTTGAAACCAGTATTTATAGGCAAAAACCTAAAAGAGAAGATCCCAGGAAGATTGGGGGAATCTCTTGGTCTGATGTATTTCCCGTATCTTCTTCTGATTTTCTTGTTTTTGCTTCAAAAGTTGACAAAACATCCTTTGATTGTGCTTGATTCAGGGAGGATTCTTCTCAACCTTCCTTATATGTCAAGATTTTGCCCTGATTTCTTCATCTTGATTCAGGGAGGATTCTTCTCAATCTTCCTTATATGCTAAGATTTTTTCCTGATTTCTTCAGCTTGATTCAGGGAGGATTCTTCTCAATCTTCCTTATATGCTAAGATTTTTCCCTGATTTCTTCATTTCAAATTTATTCTGAATTAATCAGAATTGGGTGGGCTTTTGGGCTTTGTTTTTCTCTTTTCTTTCATTTAGCACTTGGGCCTACATTTAACAAAGAAAAAGAAGACTATTAATAGGATTTATTAGCTAAAAAGTATGGTAAGGTGACAATGTAAATGCAATATATGTGACTAATCACACCCCACACTTATCTTTTGCTCGCCCTCGAGCAAAACAACTAAACTATGCTAAGGATTATTAGACCACTTTCGCAGGTCACTCGATTGCACTGAGCATGTGCAACAAGCCGTTAAACCTCTAGGTTTCCCCTAGAGGACGAGTTTTGTCTCGTGAGGGTTTTCAGCGGATTACACCCACAAAATCCGAAATGAAAGAGAAAAAAGTTAGTATTTTCGAAAAGCATTTTTTTTTTTTATAAAGGAGAAAATATTTGAAGTATATTTGTGAGAGCTTAAGTAATCTATAAGTTATAGGAATATCAAATCTTTCATTCCTAAACTTAGTCTCTATTCAAAAACATGTCATCAATTAAAGTGAGGAGTCAAATTGTACTTCTCATCTAGTCTATTAATTTACCCTGAGTCGTATGCACATCGTGATTGTGAAGTTTACTAAGGGTTCTTCAATATTAACTCCTATGCCTTATATTTATTTATTTATTTATTTTTTTTGTGAACTTTTATTCCTTAATTTCATTAGGCTTTCTAATCTGCCCATGTAACGAGCTTTCAGTCGGTGACACCCAAACCGGACGGTTTTAGGGCACCAGGTGAGAAAACACCCCTAAAGACCTAAACACCCGAGCAGATAAGGCCACGAAACCAAGGTTTTTATTTATACTATGTAACCCTTTTAGGCGTGAATACTTATGCTTCATGAGGCATAAATATCCAGCTTAATCAGAGGATACACATTATTTATACGAGGTACCCCTTTTATGCGTGAATATTTATGCTTCATGAGGCATAAATACCCAGCTTAATCAGAGAATACCCTTTTTTTTTTCAAACTTGTCTAATTATCTTTTGCATAAATACTAAGGCTTGCTTAGGCCAAAGCACCTAGCTACTCAACAATTAGACTTTTTTTTTTTTTATAAGGCATAAGAGTCTCTGTTTTCAAACCCTAAGTGTGTAAGTGTATTTTGTGTGCATATGTCATTAAGGTAAATATCAAGACTAAATTACTTTCCCAAATTTCTCCTGACCCTAAAAATCAAACAAGTTATTTTACTTCGACCAAGTGTAAGAAATCCTAATTATGATTCTCCTATTCCTTAAAATTGACTTAAATTCTTACAAAAAATATATCAAAATATTGTCTACCCTTTTCAAATTTATATATATATATATATATATATATATATATATATATATATATATATATATATATATATATATATATATATATATATATATATATATATATATATATATATATATATATTTTTTATCAGCTATGTTAGAACCCTCCCCCACACTTATCTCATGCATTGTCCCCAATGTATGAAAGAAATGTATAATTGCATGAAATAAAATGGAAAGGAGGAAAGTTACTGATACACTGGGTCAAAAAGACCCATTACCGTTTCATCTACCGGCACCGATTCCAAGAAAGGTTTAAGGCGTTGACCATTTACCTTAAAGTCATTTCCATTCTTGGGGTCACTGATCTCAACTGCGCCGTGTGGAAACACGGTCTTTACAATGAATGGCCCAGTCCATCGTGATTTCAATTTTCCTGGGAAAAGATGAAGCCTAGAATTGTAGAGCAAGACTTTTTGACCAGGGACAAAGATTTTTCTTATGATGTGCTTGTCATGAAAAATCTTCACTCTATCTTTAGTGATCCTAGCATTTTCATAGGCCTCATTTCTCAATTCCTCTAATTCGGAAATTTGTAATTTCCGAAGGTCACCGGCCTTAGTCAAATCGAAATTCAACTGCTTGATTGCCCATAAGGCTCGGTGCTCTAACTCAACGGGCAAGTGACAAGGTTTGCCATAGACTAACCTATAGGGAGACATTCCTAAAATCGTCTTGAAAGCGGTCCTGTAGGCCCATAGAGCATCTACAAGTTTTAAGGACCAATCTTTCCGGTTTTGGTTCACAGTTTTCTCCAATATAAGTTTGACTTGTCTATTTGAAACCTCAACTTGCCCACTAGTTTGAGGATGATATGGTGCGGACAACTTGTGAGTTATGGCATACTTTCGCATAAGGGCTTCAAAAGATTTATTGCAAAAGTGGGTGCCATTATCACTGATGATAGCACGAGGGGTTCCGAAGCGGGAAAAAATGTTCTCTCTCAAAAACTTTATGACAACTTTGTTATCATTAGTTTTACAAGGAATGGCTTCTACCCACTTGGACACGTAGTCCACAGCAACCAATATGTATTGGTTCCCAAATGAGTTAGGAAATGGACCCATAAAGTCGATGCCCCAAACATCAAAGAGTTCTATTTCTAGAATCGGGTTGAGGGGCATCATATTTCGATGTGAGATCCTACCTACCATTTGGCATCTAGGGCACGTCTTGCAATAATCATAGGCATCCTTGAACAGAGTGGGCCAATAAAACCCGCTTTGTAGCACCTTTTCAGCAGTCTTGCGGGGACCAAAGTGTCCACCGCATGCAAGTTCGTGACAGAAGGACAGAACACTCCTAACCTCCTCATCGGGAATGCATCTCCTAATAATTTGGTCGGAACAGTACTTGAAAAGATACGGTTCCTCCCAAAAGAAATACCGGACTTGGGATAAGAACCGGTAAACTTCATTTTTGGACCAATGAGACGGAGTTTGGTTTGTGACTAAGTAATTCACTATATCAGCAAACCAAGGTTCCCTAGAGATAGCTAAGATATGTTCATCAGGAAAATCCTCATTGATGGGTAATTCGTTGCATGGAGAATTGGGAATCCGTGAGAGATGGTCAGCAACGATATTTTCTACACCTTTCTTGTCTCGAATTTCGAGATCAAATTCTTGAAGAAGGAGGATCCAACAAATGAGTCGGGCCTTGGCATCCTTCTTCATCATGAGATACCTAAGTGCAGAATGATCGGTGAAGATGGTAGTTTTGGACCCTAGTAGGTAGGGACGAAACTTCTCTAAGACAAACACTACTGCCAAGAATTCCTTCTCGGTCGTAGTGTAGTTCAGTTGAGCGTCATTGAGAGTCCTACTAGAGTAGTAGATCACATGCTGCTTGTTATCAATACGTTGTCCTAGGACAGCGCCTATGGCAAAATCAGAAGCATCGCACATAATCTCAAACGGCTTAGACCAATCCGGAGCAGATATGATTGGTGCAGAAATCAGCTCTCTCTTAAGCTTCTCCTAAGAAGTGATGCAGTCAGCATCGAACGTGAAGGACACATCCTTAGCTAACAGATTAGTCAAGGGCCTAGCAATTTTGCTAAAATCTTTGATAAATCTACGGTAGAAACCAGCGTGTCCTAGGAAGGATCTAATGTCCTTAACGCATTTGGGCATGGGAAGCTTAGCAATAACCTCGATTTTGGCTCTATCCACTTCTATTCCTTTCTTGGATATTTCATGACCCAAGACAATTCCATGTTTCACCATGAAGTGGCATTTCTCCCAGTTTAGTGTCAAATGTTTTTCAGCACAGCGTTGGAGGACGAGTTCAAGATGGTGGAGACATTGAGTGAATGAATCTCCGTAGATGGAGAAATCATCCATGAAGATTTCTAAGAAGCGCTCTACCATATCAGAGAAAAGACTCAACATGCAACGTTGAAACGTTGCTGGGGCATTGCATAAGCCGAATGGCATTCGACGATAAGCAAACGTCCCAAATGGATATGTGAACATAGTCTTCTCTTGGTCCTCAGGAGCGATAGGGACCTGGTTATAGCCCGAGTAACCGTCCAAGAAGCAGTAGTACTCGTGACCCGCTAAACGTTCAAGCATCTGATCAATGAAGGGAAGTGGAAAATGGTCCTTACGAGTTGCAGCATTCAGTTTCCTATAGTCAATGCAAACTCGAATCTTCGTGGGAAGTCGAATTTGAACCAACTCTTTGTTCTCGTTTTCCACAACGGTGAAACCAGATTTCTTTGGGACCGCGTGGACAGGACTGACCCATTGGCTATCCGAAATGGGATAAATTATCCCATTGTCTAAGAGTTTTATGATTTCAGCATGAACAACCTCTTGCATAATAGGGTTTAACCTACGCTGCGGGTCTCTCTTGGCTGTGGCGTCTTCATTGAGATGGATGCGGTGTTGAACGATGGTTGGACTTAATCCCTTAATATCAGTCATAGTCCACCCGATGGCTTCCTTATGTTTCCTTAGAATATCTTTCAAATCTTTTTCTTCCCCGTCATTTAAATGAGAGGCAATGATGACGGGAAAGGTCTCTTGTTCGCCTAGATAGGCATACTTGAGATGCGCAGGAAGGGCTTTCAATTCTAAGGAAGAGGCAGGCTCACTAGAAGGACTAGTCAAATCTGTTGGCTCCATTGTAGGTGAAATTGGGTTTGAAGCCCAATTTACGGCAGAGTCTACCACCTGATCGAGATTAAAGTCATCAGACTCTAACTCGAAGTCAATCTCCATTTCTGATTCCAATTCTTCTCCGTGTTCACTTGTCAAGTTCTCAATTTGGTTTACTTCAAAAGTTTGGTCCTCGATGTCACGGGGTTGTTTTCCTAGATGGAAGACATTGACTTCTCTAGTCATGTCTCCAAAGGTTAACCTCATAGACCCATTCCTGCAATTGATGATGGCATTAGCAGTGGCAAGGAATGGTCGACCTAGGATGACCGGAGTTTGAGCCCTACGATTGGAGTTGGACACAGGTTGTGTCTCCAAAACTATAAAATCGACAGGGTATATGAACTCTCCTACCCGAATCAGGACATCGTTAATTTCCCCTTTTGGAACTTTAACAGAACGGTCAGCCAGTTGGATGGTGACTCGAGTTGGACTAAGGTCACCCAACCCGAGTTGTTGATAAACAGAGAATGGAAGCAAGTTGATACTTGCTCCCAAGTCAAGAAGTGCACGACTAATCTCGGCTTGTCCTATTATGCAGGCAATGGTGGGGCTACCTGGATCTTTGTACTTGACAGGGATAGGACCCGAAAATAGCTCACTAATATTAGTGGCTAGGAAGACTTTCTTAGGAACATTAGTCTTTCTCTTCTTGGTGCACATGTCCTTAAGAAACTTAGCATAGGAAGGAACTTGTTGGATGGCATCAAGAAGTGGCACATTTATCTTCACTTGGTTAAACATCTCGATTATCTTGTCCATGTGCGGGTTTTGCTTGTTGTTTTTCAGCCTATTCGGAAATGGTACTATAGGCTGGTGCACCTGGCTGGCTGACTTGTCTTTTTCAGACTCGTCCGAATTAGAAGAAATTGGATTGGATGAGGTGGAAGCTTGATTGTGGTTGTGCTGAATAGGATTGGTGGGTGTTGACACTTGATTATCAAATTTCTTTCCTGACCTCAATGTATGCACAGCATTACATTGATTGAATGAAGGATCCTCAGCCAGATGAGCTTGTTGGGAGTTCCTCGGATTGGTGATTGGCTGACTAGGCAGGGTACCCTTTTGTCTCTCATTTTGTGGGTTGGCCAGTTGACTCATTTGAACTTCTAGCCTCTGAATGGTTTGCATGAGAGAGTCTTGGTTTTTCATATATCTCTCCATGTTTCTCTCAAAGTCAGTCATTCTTCTTTCCAATTGAGGATTCTGGAAGGAGGATTGTGGAGCTTGGTTAGGAAAGTTCTGTTGATAATTTGGAAAGCTTGGTGGATGGTTGGGAGAATTATTATGGAAATTGGAGAAGTTGGGTTGATGATTGGAAGAATTGTTACCATGATGGAAGTGGTTAGCATGATTGAATCGTGAATTGTCATTGTTGTTCTGGCTCCATGAGAAATTAGGGTGATTTCTCCAGCCGGGATTGTACGTTGGTGCGTAAGGATTGTTGTTCGGCCTTGAAAAAGCCGCATTCATCGGTTCGTGATAGGATTGCTGAGCCTGAAACACTGGGCATTCCTCGAATACATGGTTCATGGCTTGACAGTAAGTGCAGCCCGGGGGTGGAAATTGGTTCGGGCTGACTTGATTGACTGGACTTGGTTCTTTCGTCTCTAGAGCTTCCAGTCTTCTAGCTAAATTAGCTAACTTAGCCTCATTAGCGATGGACGATTCTATGGAGTGGAGACCTCCTTTTGAAGAGATGGAGTTAGGATTCTTAGGGGTCTCACTCGCAGATTCCCATTGGATGGTTTTCTCAGCTAAATTTTCATACAAATCCCATCCCTCATCTTCATCTTTCTGCAAGAAACCCCCTTGGCACATACTTTCTAAGAGGGTTTTGGTGGAATAGTCTAAACCGTCATAGAGAATTTGGCATTGTCTCCATTTCTCTATTCCATGATGTGGACATTGGACAAGGAGGTCCTTAAAGCGTTCAAAGTACCTTCAGAACGGTTCACTAGGCTCTTGCTTGAATTGCATGATCGTCTTCCTAATGAGAGTGGTTTTATGGATAGGATAGAATTTCTTCAAGAAGACCTTGATGAAACTATCCCAAGATGTGATGGAACCGGCTGCTAAGCTGTAGAGCCACTTTTTTGCTAGGTCCTTAAGTGCAAACAGGATAAATCTCAACCTAATAGCATCGTCTACAAGGTGTGGGATTTTCATCATAAGACATACTTCCTCAAATTCTCTTATGAAGAAGTAGGCATCTTCGGACTCTAGACCATGAAATTTGGGGAGTGTGTTGATGAATTGAGGCTTGAGCTCGAAATTGTAGTCACCAACCGATGGAAGTGAAATGCACGATGGAAGTGAGGTCCTAATGGGGTAGAACCTATCCTGCAGTGATGTGGATTGAGCCATTACCGGATCTGGTCTTGGTTCAAACTTAGGTGGTGATGTGTTCCTTGTCAACCTAGATGAATTGGGGTCTCTCGACCACACTTGCATACACAAACACAATCACAATCACAACAAGTTCAAACAGCAGTCAACAATAAAAATCAACCAAGCCTAGTCTAAGGTATCTTTGACCTAGACAACTCCTAACTGGTTGATTGTCCATAAGAGGTAGAATGTAGACCTTGACCACAAGCTAATCAGCCAGGTCAGGGCAAGATTGGTGGGAGGTTTTCCGTCAAAAGACGTTCCTTAATTAAGTAACCACCAATCTTCGGGCTTTCGGCCCTCAATCCCTTTCCTTGACACTGATTTTATAGGAGTCAATTTCCAACACTTTTCCTCTTTAAGATAATCTCCTATTGAGTTCGAGATGTCCCTAAGGCCAACGTCTATCAAATTTTAATTAGGCTTAGGTTGTGCGTGCTTGGAGATGGTTTGTGGGCTAAGGAAGGGTAATGACTTCCCCACCTTATCTTGATTTGGGTTTTGCCCTTAGAATTGATTCGTGCAAGTGTGCAAGATATAGGAAAGTAGCATTCAAAAGCAAAATCACCCAAGAATGTTTCCTAAACTATATGCTATGCATACATACCTTGTCTCCAGCTCTCTTCAACAGTAAAGTAAAAGAATTGAAAAGACTTGTGCCTAGAATGCAAATGTCTAATCAATTTTTAACTTTCAACGAATATTTTACTGTTGACTTAAAAAAAAAGGGATGTTGGATAGAAACACTAGCACAAATATGACATATAAAAACTAAAGTTTTTGCGAGCAATATGTCCTGCAAAACAAAGTTTTTAGTAGTCCCAAAAAAATTTCAGATTTGCAAAGCAATTTCTTGAAATTCTGTTTCCTACTTTCGAGAGTAGGGGCACAGAATTTTCAAGTCTTCTTGGCAAAGCTTGAATGCTAGATCTTGGTCTTCGAGTCCCTGAAACAAACACACAAAAGTTGTTAAAACAACTACACCGTTCCCTCCCCGGCAACGGCGCCAAAAATTGATTGCTAAAATAAAGAAACAACCAATGAGTTTAAGAATGTACCGTGTAGCTTGTGGCTAACGGGTCGTGTCCACAAGGAGGGATGCGATGGAAGCTTTTCGATGAGTTGCTTAAAAACAAGGAATTTGTGTTCGTTTTTTAGGAAAAAGAGAATGGAAAGAAAAGAGATGAAAAAGAGAAATTTCAACTTTCAGAAAAGGATTTGGAGAAGGTGATTTGTAAAAAGCTTTAAGAGTTGTGATGTTATTTTATAATATAAAATCAAATCTGGGCTCACTATCTTCCTACTCAATTGTTCATTCTTCTCTTAAAGTATTAAGTCCCTCAAGTTATCATTTGCAAAACTTAAAGTTGCTTTTTTTTTAGAAAGCTTTAAGTAAAGCACATAAGATGCAGAAGGGTTGAGTCCTTTTTCTTCAAGAAAGAGTTGGAATCGGATATTAAAACATAAAGCGCGAAGAAGCAAGAATGAATTAAAAACGATTCACAAGAAGTTCAAGAGAGAATGGTGAATTCAACTATCCATACCCATCCTCATGTGCCTTCAAGAACACTTTCAAAAAGAAAGGCTTTTAAGGGAGGCATGCATATGAGTCATCGGGACTTTTTCTTTTAAAACAGAAGAGAAGAAAATAAAAGAGAGTCGATAGCTAGCCCAGAAAACCTTTTAGTTATCCATGAAAAACGAAGAAAACAACGACATAATATAAAGCATACCGTACTGCAAGTGAAAGAGAAATCGGCCCAACTTTTGTATTGCTGTCACTTCAACCGTCAAGTACAAGCTCTCAGTCCTCTCTCTCACAAGTTTATGAAACTGGACTACAACTTAAAAAGCAAGATTACAACTTTCTTTCTAGCTAACAATGAACCTAGATCCTAAGAAAATAAGTGCAAAATTTAATCCTAGTCTTCACCCTTTTCTCTTTGTTGAAACCAGTATTTATAGGCAAAAACCTAAAAGAGAAGATCCCAGGAAGATTGGGGGAATCTCTTGGTCTGATGTATTTCCCGTATCTTCTTCTGATTTTCTTGTTTTTGCTTCAAAAGTTGACAAAACAGCCTTTAATTGTGCTTGATTCAGGGAGGATTCTTCTCAACCTTCCTTATATGCCAAGATTTTGCCCTGATTTCTTCATCTTGATTCAGGGAGGATTCTTCTCAATCTTCCTTATATGCTAAGATTTTTTCCTGATTTCTTCAGCTTGATTCAGGGAGGATTCTTCTCAATCTTCCTTATATGCTAAGATTTTTCCCTGATTTCTTCATTTCAAATTTATTCTGAATTAATCAGAATTGGGTGGGCTTTTGGGCTTTGTTTTTCTCTTTTCTTTCATTTAGCACTTGGGCCTACATTTAACAAAGAAAAAGAAGACTATTAATAGGATTTATTAGCTAAAAAGTATGGTAAGGTGACAATGTAAATGCAATATATGTGACTAATCATGCATGAAGAAGGTGTCTTCCCAAACACCAGATCTAGGGTTGCAATATCCTATACTTATGAACAGCCATCTTCCTCAACTACAGTAACCTCACCAGAGCTAATGAAAGGATCAGTCCAATGGTCGATGAAGGGAACGAAGACAGTGGGTATGCCTAAAATTATTTTTACCACTTCATGGTAAAACATGAAATTGTCTTGGGTCATGAAATCTCCAAGAAAGGAATTGAAGTGGATAGAGCCAAAATCGAGGTTATTGCTAAGCTTCCCATGCCCAAATGCGTTAAGGACATTAGATCATTCTTAGGATACGCTGGTTTTTACCGAAGATTTATCAAGGATTTTAGCAAAATTGCTAGACCCTTGACTAATCTGTTAGCTAAGAATGTGTCCTTCACTTTCGATGCTGAATGCATAAACTCTTGGGAGAAGCTTAAGAGAGAGCTTATTTCTGCACCAATCATTTCTGCACTGAATTGGTCTAAGCCGTTCGAAATCATGTGCGATGCTTCCGATTTTGCCATAGGTGCTGTCCTAGAATAACGCATTGATAACAAGCAGCATGTGATTTACTACTCTAGTAGGACTCTCAACGATGCTCAATTGAACTACACTACAACTGAGAAGGAATTCTTGGCAGTAGTGTTTGCCTTAGAGAAGTTTCGTCCCTACCTACTAGGGTCCAAAACCACCATTTTCACCGATCATTCTGTGCTTAGGTACCTCATGATGAAGAAGGATGCCAAGGCCCGACTCATTCGTTGGATCCTCCTTCTTCAAGAATTCGATCTTGAGATTCGAGATAAGAAAGGCGTAGAAAATATCGTTGCTGACCATCTCTCACGGATCCCTAATTCTCCATGCAACGAATTACCCATAAATGAGGATTTTCCTGATGAATATCTCTTAGCTATCTCTAGGGAACCTTGGTTTGCGGATATAGTGAACTACTTAGTCACAAACCAAACTCCATCTCATTGGTCCAAAAATGATGTATACCGGTTCTTATCCCAAGTCCGGTATTTCTTTTGGGAGGAACCGTATCTTTTCAAGTACTGTTCTGACCAAATCATTAGGAGATGCATTCCCGATGAGGAGGTTAAGAGTGTTCTATCTTTTTGTCGCGAACTTACATGTGGTGGACACTTTGGTCCCTGCAAGACTGCTGAAAAAGTGCTACAAAGCGGATTTTATTGGCCCACTTTGTTCAAGGATGCTTATGAATTTTGCAAGACGTGCCCTAGATGCCAAATGGTAGGAAGGATTTCAAAACGAAATATGATGCTCCTCAACCCAATTCTAGAAATAGAACTCTTTGATGTTTGGGGCATCGACTTTATGGGTCCATTTCCTAATTCATTTGGGAACCAATACATATTGGTTGCTGTGGATTATGTGTCCAAGTGGGTAGAAGCCATTCCTTGTAAAACTAATGATAACAAAGTTGTCATAAAGTTTTTGAAAGAGAACATTTTTTCACGCTTCGGAACCCCTCGTGCTATCATCAGTGATAATGGCACTCACTTTTGCAATAGATCTTTTGAAGCTCTTATGCGAAAGTATGCCATAACTCACAAGTTGTCCACACCTTATCATCCTCAAACCAGTAGGCAAGTTGAGGTTTCAAATACACAAGTCAAGATTACCTTGGCGAAAACTGTGAACCAAAACCAGAAAGATTGGTCCATCAAACTTGTAGATGCTCTATGGGCCTACAGGACCGCTTTCAAGCGATTCTAGGAATGTCTCCTTATAGGTTAGTCTATGGCAAACCTTGTCACTTGCCCTTATGGGCAATCAAGCAGTTGAATTTCGACTTGACTAAGGTCAGTGACCTTCGAAAATTACAAATTTTTGAATTAGAGGAATTAAGAAATGAGGCCTATGAAAATGCTAGGATCACTAAAGATAGAGTCAAGATTTTTCATGATAAGCACATCATAAGAAAAAACTTTGTCCCTGGACAAAAAGTCTTACTCTATAATTCTAGGTTTCATCTTTTTTCAAAAAAATTGAAATCAAGATGGACTGGGCCATTTGTTGTAAAAACCGTGTTTTCACACGGTGCAGTTGAGATCAGTGACACCAAGAATGGAAATGACTTTAAGGTAAATGGTCAACGCCTTAAACCTTTCTTGGAATCGGTGCCGGTAAATGAAACGGCTATGGGTCTTTTTGACCCAGTGTATCGGTAACTCTTCCTCTTTCCTATTCTATTTCATGCATATATACATTTCTTTCATACATTGGGGACAATGCATGAGATAAGTGTGGGGGAGGGTTCTAACATGACTGATATAAAAAAAAAAATTTTTGAAAGGTTAGAACAATATTTTGATATATTTTGTAAGAAATTAAGTCAATTTTAAGGAATAGGAGAATCATAATTAGGATTTCTTACACTTGGTCAAAATAAGATAACTTGTTTAATTTTAGGGTTAGGAAGAAAATTTGTGAAAGTAATTTAGTCTTGATATTTACCTTGATGAAATATGCACACTAAATACACTTACACACTTAGGTTTTAAAAACAGAGACTCTTATGCCTTATAAAAAAATATATATTATGAAAAAGAAAAAATATATAAACAAATCTAATTATTGATTAGCTAGGTGCTTTGGCCTAAGCAAGCCTTAGTATTTATGTAAAAGATAATTAGATGAGTTTGAAAAAAAATATACAAATCCTCTAATTAAGCTGGGTTTTTATGCCTCATGAAGCATAAGTATTCACGCCTAAAAGGGGTACATCTTATAAATAAAAACCTTGGTTTCGTGGCCTTATCTACTCGAGTGTTTAAGTTCTTAGGGGTGTTTTCTCACCCGGTGCCCTAAAACTATCCGGTTTGGGTGTCACCGACTGAAGGCTCGTTACATGGGCAGATTAGAAAGCCTAATGAAATTGAGGAATAAATTCCACTAAAAATAAATAAGGCATAGGAGTTAATGTTAAAGAACCCTTAATCAACTTCACAGTCACGATGGTGCATACGACTCAGGGTAAGTTAATAGACTAGATGAGAAAAACAATTTGACTCCTTACTTTGATTAATGACATGTTGTTGAATAAAGACTAAGTTTAGGAATGAAAAAATTGATATTCCTATAACTTATAGATTACTTAAACTCTCACAAATATACTTCAAATATTTTCTTCTTTAAAAAATGCTTTTCGAAAATACTAACCTTTTTTCTCTTTCTTTATGGATTTTGTGGGTGAAATCCACTGAAAACCCTCACGAGATAAAACTCGTCCTCTAGGGGTAATCTAGAGGTTTAACGGCTTATTGCACATGCTCAGTGCAATCGAGTGACCTGCGAAAGTGGTCTAATAATTGATTAGAATTAGTCAGATGTTTTGCTCGAGGGCGAGCAAAAGATAAGTGTGGGGGTGTGATTAGTGACATATATTGCATTTACATTGTCACCTTACCATACTTTTTAGCTAATAAATCCTATTAATAAGTCTTCTTTTTCTTTGTTAAATGTAGGCCCAAGTGCTAAAAGAAAGAAAAGAGAAACAAGCCCAAAAGCCCACCAAATTCTGATTTAATTCAGAATAAATTCGAAATCAAGGAATCAGGGCAAAATCTTGGCATATCAAGAGGTTGAGAAGAATCCTCCCTGAATCAAGCGGTCGAAGCCACACAATCAAAGACTATTTCGTCAACTTTTGGAGCAGAAACAAGAAAACCAGAAAAGATACGAGATATTCACCAAAACAGGAGATCCATCCAACTGGGTGTGGCCATCTGGCCACACCAAGGCCGCGGAAACGCGGCCCAAGCCGCGTTTTCACGGCCAAGTAGAGTCAGTTGGGGGAGCGTTTGCTCCCCCAATCTTCCGGGATCCTCCCCTTTTGGTTTTTCCCTATAAATACTGGTTTCAGCAAAGCAAAATGGAGCGAAGACTAGGATTAGAATTTGTGTTTATTTTCTAAGGATTTAGGTTCTTTGTTAGCTAGCACAAAAGTTGTATTCTTGTTTTTTAATTTGTAGTCCAGTATCAATACTTGTGAGAGAGAGAGGAATTGAGTGCTTGTACTTGAAGATTGAAGTGACATCAATACAAGAATCGAGCTGCTTTTTCTTCCACTCGTATTACGGTATGGCTTGCATTAGTTATTTGCTTTCTTCTTTGTTTTCCATGAGTAACTAAAACGGTTTTCTGGGCTCACTATTGCAACTCTCTCTAGTTCTTCTTCTCTTCTGATTTTAAAGAAAAAGACCCAATGAATCATTTGCATGCCTTACTTAAAGCCTTTCTTCTTGAAAGTGTTCTTGAAGGCACATGAGGATGGGTTTGGATTGTTGAACTCTCACTTCTTTCATGAACATTTCTTGAACTGTTTTTATTTCATTCTTGCTTCTTTGCGCTTGATGATTTAATATTCGATTCTAAATGATTTTTCAAAGAAAAGAGTGAACTCTCCCAACCATCTTATGTGCTTTGCTTCAAACTTTCTAAAAATCAACTTTAAGTTTTGCCTATGATCAATTTGAGGCATTTAGGATTTCAATAGAAGAATGAATACTTGAGTAGTGAGATAGTGAGCCCAGATTTTCTTCCTTATTATAATCAACAAAACAAAATTTCAAACTTTTTAAATCACCTTCTCCCAAGCCTTTTCTAAAGTTGCGATTTCTCTTTTAATCATTTCTTTCTTTCCATTCTCTTTTCCATTAAAAAACAAACACAATTCTTTATTTTTAAACGAATCACCGAAAAGCTTCCATCGCATTCCTCCTCGTGGACAAGACCCGTTAGCCACAAGCTACACGGTAAAATCTTAAACTCTTTGATTGTTCTTTCATTTTAGCAATCATTCGGCAACAGTCAGCTCAGTACAGACGGATAGAGTATCTGTAAATATGGCAGATAACGGTAATGATGACCTTCGTCGACGGTTGGAAGCTCAGGAACATACTTCCAAGACCCAGCAAGAAGCTTTGGACAATATCCAACAGATGCTCGCTTAACTCCTCAATAACTGGAATAACAATGATACCGGGAGTAACCATGATGAGGAAGAACATCTTAGCAATGAACAACCAAAGACTGAGAAGTCAAAGGAGAGTTCTTCTTTAGACGCTGAAGTTCTTAAGGGCATCTAGGCTCAAATTGTGTCCCTAGCTCAAAAGGATGAACTAAAGAAAGTAGGGACAGTCCGTCCTTACCCGCTGGAATGGGATTCAGTACCATACCCACCAAGGTTCAAACCACCAACGTTACATACGTATGATGGTAAGAGGTCGCCAAATTAGCACATCTACTATTTCCGATCTCAGACCGGTAATGTTATAGACAATGATGCTATCATGGTCAGACTGTTCATTGGCACCTTGAAGGGGGTAGCATTTGACTGGTTCCGAAGTCTCCCTCTGGGCTCTGTCAATTCCTAGATCGACCTAGAAACCTGATTTCTTTCTCGTTTTTATGAGGATAATACTGAGGTAACCATGGACAAACTCCTCTCTACCGAATAGAAGAAGGGCAAATCTGTCCGTGACTACATCGAGCGGTTCAGAAACTTATCTCTGATGTGCCCAGCAGGGATCCCATTACCCATGCTCTTACAGACGTGCAAGCACAACTTCTTAGACCAAGTAGAAATTCGTATGGGAGCTGTCAAAGCCCATACCTGAAAAGAACTGGTCGAGCAAGCTGAGATAGCCGAAAAGTCGGCTAAAAGGTTCGAACCATCCACCCCTAAAGGCAAATGGGGTATGAATAATAAAGGACGTGGCGACATGGCACATTCTTCTCAAGCCAAAGGGAAAGAGACTATGTCCGTCGAATTATCAGGGGATGTTCAGTCGAAGGCCAAGAAGAGCGGCTTCAATAATCAGGAGTCTAAGTTTCCTCCGAAGCAGTACTCCTTCAAAGACGATCAGGTGGTCACAATATTTCATTTACTCCACAAAGGGAATAAATTGAAGCTGCCAGATGCTCGGCATCCTAATGAAATAGGACGCACGAACGATCCCAAATATTGTCTCTTTCACAGGATGATTCATCATCCTATTGACAAGTGCTTTGTCCTCAAGGACAGAATTCAAGCTTTAGTCGACGCCGGAGTCCTGACGCTGAAGTCAGAACAAAAGAAAGTCACTGCAAACATGGTGACCCTCGAATTCGACAAAACCCTAAAGGTCACAGTTCCTGACGGGACTTATCCAATCCCTGTACTACAGCTGGAAGTCAAGCATCCTCCAGCTAAAACTCAAGGGAGTTAGGGTCTTGTTCCCTTGACACTGGAGACAGGAGAAATCATGTGGATACACCCGGACCTTGTCCAAGACGAACAATGGGATTCAAAGAAGTCCAAGTCGAAGGGCAAATATTACAATGTCATCTCCATCCTACCAGATGACGGTAACCTCACAACAGCTTCTCTCAGCGATTATGAAGGAGAAAAGCACGCTTCCACAACGCGAGCTGACGTACCTCAGCCAACAGGTACTCGATCCGAAAAATCATATTTAAAACAGTATGAGAAAGCTACTGACGAGACACAATAACAGACGATATCAATACAAATGCCAGCACCCACTTCAGTCCCAACCAAAGGAGAGGAGAAGCCAAGGGAAGTCCGGTTCGACCATGTCCTGAAGAAGCCTTCAGGCCCAGGGCTTGACACGCCCTTTCGTTTTGACATATTGGCCTAGCTGGCTAATATCCCGGCTCGTATTACCATACACAAGCTCCTTCGTCTCTCAAAAGAGACAAGAGAAGCACTCAGAGATGCACTAGCTAATTCAGAATCATTCCTGATGTATATGCCAGAAATCCCTAAAGATGACGCTCAGTCTTTTTGTCCTGAATGCCATCATGTACAATCAAAGGTACCTGCTATTACTTTCATAGAGGAAGATATACTTCTCAAGGATAACAAGCACGATCGACCTTTGTACTACACCGGATACATCGGTTTAACATGTATTGAAAGGGTATAGGTTGATCCGGGGTCTGCACTTAGCACATCCCCAAAAGGCTCCTCTACTTCCTCGGTATACCACTATATAGGTTGTCTGAACCACTGCAATAATATACGATTTTAATGCCGGAAGTAGTCATCCACTTGAGAAAATTCGACTCCGTTGCCGGATTGGGAGCCTGAAGTCAGAAGTGACGTGCTATGTCATTGACGCCGACACGTCATACAACTTGTTACTCGGACGACCGTGGATTCACGCCAACTGGATCGTTCCCTCCACTCTGCACCAGTGCTTCAAATATGTTGAAGATGATGCAACACTACGAACTGTCTTCGCTGAGAAGCAACCATTCAAAGGGGTAAAAATTACTTTACTGACGCTCTTCTGTATCAAGAGACCGGTGAAACATTAAAAGAATCATTGCCGATGATGATGACAGCGGCAATGAGGCGAATGCAGAATCTGAAGTAGACATGCCAGCCATTTTGATTGGTGAACCGATTATAGCATGTCTTAATAATCCCCAATGTAACACTCCTTCTGAGGATGAAGGCGAATGGGTAATTAATGATAATATTTCTTTTGATTATCCTGTGAGTGTTGGGTTGTTTAAATCCGTTACGGACAGCTCTCTGCACATGCCTTTACATAAATCAAGTGCATCCAGTATACCCATGGAATCTATAGAAGGGGCCGTGTTAGTGATCCCTCCATCCAAAGAAGGTCAGTTACCAATAATATTCGGTAAAGCCCAACCACGAGGGTCTACAACCGCAGTTTCAAGTTCAGACTCAGACACCTCATAATTTTTCCATTATGCACGACTGGTGCACCATATGATGAAGAAAATGGGGTACAACATGAAGATGGGAAGGGTTTAAATTTCAGAAAAGAAAGACGTAGTTTGCTGCGTAACTTTGTGCCAAGAGGAAAACCTGCAAATTACTATGATAATACACGCAGGGGGTTGGGATACGTTACACCCACACCACCAACAACGGTTTAGTCCAGGGATGACAAACCGATCCCATCACATTCTGCCTCTTCCTCTGAGTGGGACTCAGATGTCAGTGTGGGAATGATGTTCGAGAATCTCATCGTTAATATGACTTCAAGCAGTAAATTAGAGCCAGCGGAAGCTACTGATGAGGAACCATGGGCTCAGCAATTAGATCTCTAATGGGAAAACCGATTCAACAGCGTGAACCGCCTACTGAAGACAAGGTGATCCAGGTCAACTTGGGTTGTCAAGATCACCCTAAACCCATCTTTATGAGTGAAAGCTTATCACTTATGAAAAAAGAAGAATTAATAGTACTCGTGAAGGAATATATAGACGTCTTTGCATGAACTACGAAGACATGCCCGGACTTGATCCACAAGTAGCTATGCATCGTCTGAATATCAAACCTGACGCCAAGCAGTCAAGCAGCAACAACGTCGGTTTCGTCCGAACATTATGGAGGCTATTAAAGTCGAAGTTCATTGCATCTGGCTTCATACGGGAGGAACAGCATCCAGATTGGGTTGCTAATATCGTTTCCGTCCTCAAGAAGAATGGGAAAATACGGATCTGCATCGACTACCGTGATCTCAATACAGCTTGTCCTAAAGACAAATTCCCACTGCCCATCACCGATGTCATGATTGACAATACCTGTGGATTTGAAAGAATGTCTTTCATGGACGGTTTTCCAGGGTAAATCAGATTAAGATGTATCCCGACGACGAGAAGCATACTTCGTTCCGAACACATTTGGGGGTATACTGCTACATTGTGATGCCCTTCGGACTAAAGAATGCCGGAGCAACCTATCAGCGGGCAATGAACACAATTTTTCGCGATCATCTCCGAAAAATGGTAGAATGCTATGTCGACGACATTGCTGTCAAAAGCCGCAATAAGAATGACCATCTTTGTGACTTGAGAACAATGTTCGACATAATGCGGGGTCATCAACTGAAGATGAATCTGACAAAATCCTTCCTGAGGGTTTCGAGTGGCAAGTTTCTTGGGTTTATTGTTACATCAAAAGGAATTCAGCTTGACCCAGACAAAGTCAAGGCCATTCAGAGCATGCACCTACCTAAGAATCTCAAAGAACTCAGAGGTTTGCAAGGTAGACTGGCTTATATTAAAATATTCATCGCAAATCTCTCAGGCCGTTGTCAACCATTCACCCGACTCATGAAAAAGGGTGTTTCCTTTGTATGGGATCAAGCTTGTCAGGAAGCTTACGAGGATATCAAGAGATATCTCACAAAACCTCCAGTCTTGCTAGCTCCCACATTAGGGAAACCATTCCTGCTTTATGTGAAAGCTATGGACCATTCTCTTGGAGCCTTGCTTGCTCAAAAAAATGACAATGGTCACGAACAGGCTATTTATTATCTGAGCAGGACTCTGATAGGGGCGGAATCTCGCTATAATTCTATTGAGAAGGAGTGCTTAACTCTTGTCTTTGTCGTTCAGAAGACACGACATTATTTGGTTGGCCAAACCATACATGTCATTTCCAGAGTGAATCCTTTGCGTCTTCTCATGACAAAGCCAGGATCATTAAATTCAAGATTAGCTAAGTGTGCAGTTCTTTTGTCTCAATACGACATGCTCTTTATCCCTTAAAAGGCGGTTAAAGGCCAGGCCCTTGCAGAGTTCTTGGCTGCTCATTCGATTCCGGAAAACTCAAAACTTCATGAAGATATTTCAGATGAAGTCTTCGAATCCAATGTAACTTCAGAGAATGAAGTATGGCAGATGTTCTATGATGGAGCATCACGATAAGCCCTAAAGGCAGGATCATTGCCGGCGTGGGGGTTGTGTTTATCTCTCCACAAAATCATGTACTTCCTAGAGCATTTTCTTTGACGGAATCATGCTCCAATAATGTGGCAGAATACAATGCTCTACTTATTGGCCTTCAGCTCGCCCACGAAATGGGGGTACGCTACCTCGAAGCTTACGGCGATTCAAAATTGATTATCAATCAGGTTAAATGCGAATATGAGGTCCGTCACGAGGACTTGGTGCTTTATTATCACGCAGTCATCGAAATGGCTAATCTATTTGATGGATTTTACATCGGGCACGTATCTCGATCTCAGAATACTAAGGCAGATGTTCTTGCTGCATTAGCAAGAATGCTAGCCTTGCCAGTCGACACCGAGTATAACCTTAAGTAGCGACTCGGCACCTCTGCCCTAAACATATGTTAAGAACCAGAGAGGTCTATAATATCTCGACGAATCTTGAGCCGAGAGATTGGCGATTTTCTTTCATCGACTATGCTCTACATGGTCTGCTGCCAGACAATCCTAAAGAAGCGGCATCTATCAGACGAAGGTCTCTCCGTTTTTACTATGATCCAACTCTGAAGACACTTTACCATCGCTCATACGACGGTATCCTCCTCCGTTGCCTTTCTAATTCTGAGGCACAGGAAGTGCTCAAAGAAGCACACGACGGCATATGCGGAGCTCATCAGCCAGGTCTAAAACTCAAAGACAGATTGCACAGGCTTGGATATTATTGGCCAACCATGATAGCCGACGCCATCCAGTATGCGCGAAGGTGTAAAGCATGCCAAATACATGCGGACTTCATACACCAGCCCTCAGAGTTGCTCCACCCAACTATTGCTTCATGGCCATTCGAAGCATGGGGAATCGATATCGTAGGGCCAATCAGCCCTTCTTCAACAAAAGGTCACCGGTTTATCCTGACAATAACCGATTACTTTTCAAAGTGGGCAGAAGCAATTCCACTAGTTAAAGCTAAAACTTCTAATGTGATTAACATCGTCAAACACCATGTCATTAATCGATTTGGTGTGCCTAGGCGGATTATTCATGATAACGGTCCCCAGTTCATAAGCCAGGTATTCTACCAGTTTTGCGATAAATACCGGATTCAGAACGTGGCTTCAACTGCCTACAATCCTGCCGCTAATGGCTTGGCAGAAGCATTCAACAAGACAATCATTAAGCTACTCAAAAAGTTCGTTTCCTCGAATAAGCGAGATTGGAATGAGGAGCTTAGTGAATGTCTTTGGGCCTGCCGAACCACGGTTCGGACCTCCACAAGCCTTTTTTCCTGGTATACGGATGCGAAGCAGTCATACCGTTAGAAATCTAGACGCCATCATTGCGAGTCGCTTTAATGACTAAGATCACATCAAAGCACAATGATCCGTTGCGTCTTCAAGATCTCGAAGCCCTAGATGAGAAGCGGTTACAAGCTCAGCTGCACATTGAGTTTTATCAAGCTCGGATCTCAAAAGCCTTCAATAAGAAGATCAAACAAAGAGTCTTTCAGAAAGGAGATTTGGTTTTAGCCGTCAGACGACCAATGATCATGACGCACAAAACCAAAGGCAAATTTCAGCCCAAATGGGTGGGACCGTTTGTAATAGAAACAGTCTATTCAAACGGAACATATCGCCTTATGACTTCAGATGGTGATTTACTCATGATGCCGATCAATGACAAGTTCTTAAAGAAGTATTATCCTTGATAAGGACCCTTCTCATGATCAAGTTAACATTACACCTCTGATCAAGACTTTCCAGCTCCGTTGCGAGCTCAACGCGGTGCTCCGAATCCAAGATATTCAGAAGGAGCGCCCCTCTCTTCCTCCAAACGAGATCATATGACCGCAAACCAGTATAGAGCCGATCGTACATTGGTTGTCTCAAAGAAGAATCAAGGTTATGAATAGAACAACCGAATGATCCAACACCTTTAACAGTTAAGTATAGAGGAAAATGTTGGCCTTTAAGCCCAACATAAGTCCTCGACAACTCATCATGCTGAGGGGAATAGCATGGCTAGCCTGACTCAAACGGTAGTTGGTAAAGGCATATCAAACAAGTTGACAACTGAGGATTTGCTAAAAATCCTAAGGGACCTGTTCCCATTTGATTCCCTCTCTAAATCACTTACCAATTCTCATCCATAGAGTGGTGAGACTACATATAAAGAACGACAGATCCACTCGAATTACTGTTATGTTCAAACACCTCTAACAGTAAATGAATCTCTCGGTCAAGTTAATACTACACTTTTGACCAATATCGCTCATACCGCAAATCCATTTTGCTGTTAAGTTAACATTAAACCTATGACAGTGATCTCCTCGATTTTCTCAGTAAAAATGAGATCTTTCCATGTTATGTTTAACACTACACCTCTGGCATCCATTTCGATGTTAAGTTAACATTAAACCTATGACAGTGATCTCCTCGATTTTCTCAGTAAAAACGAGATCTTTTCATGCTATGTTTAATACTACACCTCTGGTATCCATTTCGCTGTTAAGTTAACATTAAACCTATGATAGTGATCTCCTTGATTTTCTCAGTAAAAATGAGATCTTTTCATGCTATGTTTAACACTACACATCTGGCATCCATTTCGCTGTTAAGTTAAAATTAAACCTATGACAGTGATCTCCTCGATTTTCTCAGTGAAAATGAGATCTTTCCATGCTATGTTTAACACTATACCTCTGGCATCCATTTCGCTGTTAACATTAAGCCTATGACAGTGATCTCCTCAATTTTCGTAATGAAAACGAGACCTTTCCACGCTATGTTTAACACTACACCTCTGGCATCCATTTCGCTGTAAAGTTAACATTAAACCTATGATAGTGATCTCCTCGATTTTCTCAGTGAAAACGAGACCTTTTCATGTTAAGTTTAACACTATACCTCTAGCATGCATATCTTTTTGTCAAGTTAACATTACACCTCTAACAAATTGCTTTCCGAATTCCTACGAAATTCTTTTTGTCATGTTAACATTACACCTCTGACATGACCTTTTATGGAATTCATTTCCTAACTCCCCAGCAAGTTTCTGAGTCCCACTCAGTCTTTAGTGGACTTCTCTGGTTGTCACGTTAACAATATACCTATGACAATTTCTTCCAAGTTCCATTCAAATTTTGAGCTTGGTGGCTTCTCAATCGGTTATGTCATTGCGACCTCTGAACCGGCAGATAGCCAAGTCTCATCTTTCAGTCCGGCAAGGACTATTTCTTTGTCATCATATGATAAAATTTTGAGCTTGGTGGCTTCTCAATCGGTTATGTCATTGCGACCTCTGAACCGACAGATAGCCTAGTCTCATCTTTCAGTCCGGCAAGGACTATCCCTTTGTCATCATATGACAAAATTTTGAGCTTGGTGGCTTCTCAATTGGTTATGTCATCGCGACCTCTGAACCGGCAGATAACTAAGTCTCATCTTTCAGTCCGGCAAGGGCTATTTCTTTGTCATCATATGACAAAATTTTGAGCTTGGTGGCTTCTCAATCGGTTATGTCATTACGACCTCTGAACCGGCAGATAGCCAAGTTTCATCTTTCAGTCCGGCAAGGACTATTTCTTTGTCATCATATGACAAAATTTTGAGCTTGGTGGCTTCTCAATCGGTTATGTCATTGCGACCTCTGAACCGGCAGATAGCCAAGTCTCATCTTCAGTCCGGCAAGGACTATTTCTTTGTTATTATATGATAAAATTTTGAGCTTGGTGGCTTCTCAATCGGTTACGTCATTGCGACCTCTGAACCGACAGATAGCCTGGCCTCATCTTTTAGTCCAGTATGGACTATTTTCTCAAATGTGTGACTAACTCTCTCGGCTTATCACCGCTGATTAAAAGGCTACAATACAACTTGAAAGTAAGAATTCAGAAGAAAGAACAAGTTGGTAATGCGACAGGGGAGTCAAATAAAATCACTTTTTATTGATTCCAAAAGAGGGATACATGAATGCACAGATTATAAGTTACAACGGCGCTTCGTAGGACTTGATCTGTTCTTCAAGAGTGGCCAGCCTAGTCTTCCTCTCTTCAGCAGCCTTGATAAGCGCCTGTGACCGCAACTCGGCCTCATTAAAGCTTCATGTCTGGGCCAAGCGAGCTTCTATTTAAACCAAGGTTGCCCTCTGTGCTAGCTCCTACCGCAAGACTTCGTCATTCTGGGCCTTAAGTTGCTCAAGCCGGGTAGTCTCTTCAAGACGCACTGGTTCAGCATTGGACAAAAGAAGATGAGCCTTCCGGATCATTTCCTTGGCCTTTTTATTGTTATCCTCAGCGTCGAGAAGAGCACTGCTAGAAGCGTCTATGGCATCCCCGAGCTCTACTTTCCTTATCTCTAAGGATTTCAAATCAGAAGAAATTGCCTTAGCAGCTTCTTGAGTGGCGAGATGAGCTTCATGCATCTGAACAGTAAGATGCGCAAGCTGTTCGTTAACTGAAGACTCCAGATCTGAATGGCTAAGACGGCGCCATTCGTCTACATCCCTCTCGAGTCTGTCCACCAGAAGCTTCAATGTGGCGCCTGGTCATCCCCTCCAAAGTCTCGGATACTGTCAATGCTTCAGGAGAGGACCACCTTTAAAGCAGAGAATGAGGTAGTCGAGCCCTTCAAAACCAAAGCAATAGATCGCTTCAAGCTCTTATAAAAGTTGTCAACTAACTCAGCCACGAATTCGTTCTCTGCCTCAATTACTCCCGACAAACGAGCAGCCCCTGAAGACAGAGCTTCTACTACCTTCACTGGCGTAACTTTGAAAATAATAGAAGCACTAGCTGCAGCAACATGAGGGGTCGCCGGTGATCTCGGAAGAGTCCTCATTGAAACCAGTACACCAGCCACAACCGAAGTAGGACTAGCGACAATTCCCGGTAGAGCTGGCTCAACCACCAATATTGGAGAAGTAGGGCTGATAATCACCTTCAGCTCTGTGCTTGGCAAAATAGGCGGCACTGGCAGAACCAATGACATCTCACTTACCGATATGGTTGGAGGTGAGGTTGATCCCGTGATTACTATTCCCTTAATCCCCTTTCCTCTGGCCAATTCAGGTTGATAGCAGGGCAAACCGTGATACAAGGCCTCCAGCTCAGCAGCATCCGCCGCGGTCGAAGTACTTGCTTCACCCTAAGTCTCCTCAGGAAGATTGGTTGGCTCTCTTGAAGTCGATGCACCAAGAAGCGGAACACCTGTAGCAAGGTTTTGTTTAAGTAAGGTATGATCAATATCAGGGAAGAATTACTCACAAAAGGTCAAAGCACTACCAAAAGATGGTATCATCTCGACTGCCTTGGCCGCAGTCTCTCCCTGAAGTCCTTCAACAACGACTTCAGTCCTCTCAGGCTCCATTGGGAAATCTTTGGCAGAATCAACACGAACGGTCAGCCCGCTTTCGCTCGCCGAACCCTCGGTGGTCCACCCAAAAGAGCTGGAGGCCATAGGGCTTCCTTTTGAAGTCCCAGCACCTGAAGGACCTACATCGGCCGCATCACCTCAAGACTCTTCCGAGACGGCGAAATAGCCAGCCTCATCGCCTTCTCTATAAGTGAACAGGGGATCATAATGCTCCCCCTGTTCTCTGGCAGTCTGAGCTCTCGGGTCTCTTACCGCCTCAGTTCCTGAATCATAAAGTAAATAATGAGCTGTCTGGAATACATAAGACTGTATTATAAGAACAGGGTTGATCATACCCAGGTCCGGAGTAGCTTTACCGACGATCTGCCTACGGGCCGACAACTTAAGGACTAATGGAGCAGGAGGAGCAGGCATTGCAGATGATTCGCCCTCTGTAATAACAGTAGGAGAGTAGCGACGAGGCTTCTTCACTACCCTCTTCCTACGAGATCTACCTTTTTGCTTTCGCTTGAAGTGGACGTCAGGGTCTTCTTCCTCCACTTCTTCCACATCAACATGTTCCACGGGGGCTGTGCCTACCCCACCAGAAGTAGCTGCTGGAGCCTCAGCACCTGTATCCGCTTCAAAGCGAGGACTTCCTGCATCCGAGGCCTCGTTATCATCAACAGCAATGAATTCCCCGAGGCCTGGAATGCGAACCCTCTTACCCTCGCTCTTTTCAGTGACCTTCCGCTTCAGCCGTTAAGAGATCAACTTCATACCAAAGGAATTAATAGAAAACCCAGTGGGTGTGGAGTTCGAGGTTCTATACCACTGGTAGAATCCCAGGGTCGTCAGAAGGTTAGGAGTCCTTAGCGGCATGCACAGTCGCGCCTCAGTACAGCCAGCAATGAAGAACCGCCAGGCACGAGCTTCATTAATGAGGCTCCCCATAAAGGCCAGACTGCTGTTTGGATTGCCTACATACAATTGGTCATACCCAAACTGATGGGCAAACTGACTCGAAATATAGGGCTCCAGGTAACAGGTGTCCCCGCTTCTATACAACAAGTGGGATGACCGAATGCTAACTAGCCATTCGAAGACTCCCCGATTCAATGACGTCTGCCCTTCCCCTACATCCTTGAATTCTTCACCGTAGCCTGCATCGTGAATCTAGGGAAAGCATCGAAAGAGGCTGTAGACGTCATGGCGACACAGCAGTTTGCGAACCCCGGCCACATAAGTCTGTGACCACGAATACCCCTCGAATCGACGGAGAAGCGCCATTCGAATACCTTCTGGGGGCTCCTCACCGGCTTGGATAATGGAGGGACAGTGAAGGGCGAACCATGCCATCAAATAAGTATAGGGCAAACTAATTCTGGGGTTTGGCCCGTCGCGAGGCAAGACAGTCCCCTTTCCCCGCTTCGTTGTTGGTGGCCTACAAAAAGCCTCCGTTAATGCACGAAGGCCCCTTTGAATACAGCACACCATGGCTGGAAAAAGTCCAAGAGAATGACCATGGACTAGACGAACAACAGGCAATAAGACGGTCGGATGAATGAATCGCCAGACGAGGATGGCACCACACATGTCTTCAACCAGACTGCTAAAAAGCCAGCCAGAAGTGCCATCCGGGATGTCGGTGATGAGCCTGGTGGTGGAAACTCCGAAGAATATCACCTTTCTTATAGGGTCCATCATCTTCTTCCAGAATCAAATCCCCTTGAGAGTGCTCTTACATCCGGCGAAAGATGTCTTCATCTGCAACTCCACAGTGAGCCGCTTCGGGAGTACCTTCCAGGTCAGGGAACAAATAATTTTCCCAGCTCTTCAAACTGTATGAAGCTCCCTTATGGCTCCCATGCATGCTAGAGCAAATATAAAGGTGGCACATCAACTCCCGGTAAGTCTCAAACAAGGCGGGCTCCTGCTTCTCCAGAAGTGCCAATTCTGCCTCGTACGGGAAATATTCTTCATATGGGAGAGACCCCAAAGGCAGAGCAGAAACTTTCCATATCTCGTGCAAAGCCATGCTCAATTCGCCAACAGGAGTGAAGAAGGTCCCCGTAGCCGGGCAGTTCAACTCGAAAATGGCGTAAAAGTTCGCTACGCTCATCTAGATGCCATAACAGGTCGCTCTGACGGCCTCGTAGAGTCCCAGCCTCTCCAGATCTTCCTCAAAATGGGCAAGGACATATAGAGTCAAGTCCCTCCACCATACCTTGGGAGGATGAATCCACCCCGAGGTCCTGAAATCAGTGGCCGGATAATTGCCACAAACCTTAAAGAACTGATTTCCAAAGTCTGAGCCACCGCGGGATTTTCTCCCACTGGGATGTCTGGAAGTACGTTCCCAGGGTGGAGACCCAATATGCAGCGAGGAGGACCCGTCCTTGTGTAACCAGGGATGGAATTGTCAACTTTCCCACGTGAACGAAATCAGTAGTCCACGTCACTTGCCACTGCATCTTCTGAGCCCTCGTCACACATTGAAAGATGGACAAGAGAAAATGCTGCTTGCTAGATGGGAGATAGTACTTCTTACCATCCAATTTGAAAATCCACTGCCCCTCTCCGGCTAGCAGCTGGTGATCATTGTCTGGTGCTGCATCTCCAAACATGAAGCCGGGCTTTCGATAGATTCTTCGGTCGAAATCTTCAAGGGGAGCATTGGCTAAGACGCTCCTCAGGGTGCGCTGATCCCCAGCATGAATAAGTGCATCCCGACCAGGAGCGCTCCGCTCGCTGAATAGTGAAGCCTGCCCCTGGAACTGCAGGCTAATATTGCCATCCAGTTCCCTGGCTGTGCCAAAGAGACTGTTCAGAGGACCAGGAGTATAGTGCACTGTAAAGACAAGGAGAAACTATGATTAGTTCATCGGTTGAAGGAAAGCTAAAACAAGAATATAATTTTTTGTTAAGGCATAGCTTCGCCCTCTGAGCGAAGTTGGCCTAGCTTCGCCCTGAAGCTCAGCTTCGCAGCAGCAGCTTAACTCCGCACTCCACGTGAAGGCAGGATGCAGAAAAATATCTAAGTAGTAGCTTCGCTCTGGAAGCTTAACCTCGGACAACAGAACACGACAAAGCCCCGGGGCTAACTTCGTCAGAAGGATACTATTACCTAAAAATTATTTTAAGGGCATTAAGGTCCTTTTCGGTTGCGCTCCAAAGGTCGGCTTCGCATCCTATCATCCAACAGGATGTGAACCGCCTAAGGGATAGCTTTGCCTGAAAGCTTGAAGAAGAGACCCTTCTGTTCTAAGATTCCCAATCAAGAAATCAAGGGAAATAAAGGGACTTGAACTTCCTGAGATCACTGGATCACAATGGATCGTTCTAGATTCATTATGAGATAGCCGAAAGACTGGCTTCAAGAAGAGATGAAGATCTCTGAACAAAAGGGAAAGATCCCTACCCGTGATAGGTCATTCGATGACCTGAGGAGGAGAAGAACCCTCCGTCGTAGAGGTTGCTACCTCTTTTCCTGCTCGTCTTTTGGGAGCCATTGGAGAACTGAAGAAGTTCTTGAAATTTCAAACGAAGGAGAAAGAAAAAGAAGAGATTTACAGTTCTCTGAAAATTCAAAGAGAAGTGGTGCCTTCTCTTTCAGCCCGATCAGGCTTTTATAGGCTGATGATTGACTTAATGTTGCCTCCTCGAAAGGAGCGCAGGCAGTCATTTCAAATTAATTTGAAATGGCACCTAAAGTGTCTTCCTAAGAAGCGTTACTTCAGCCCCGCTAAGTGCTAACTCCGCCATGAGTCCAGTATTGACTTAGCACGACGCTTGAATAACTTCACTGAAAGTACATCTCTAGCTTCGCGAAAATTCCGTGCTAGCTTCGCTAGAAACTGGCTCCGACTTATTTGAAAATCTGTCTTCAGCTTCGCCGGAAGCTTAGCTCGGCTAAGAGTTCTCATTTCCTCCTAAGGAAAAGACTTGCCTAAGTTGGTCCACTTCAGGTGTTCTCGAATCAAAAAGGAGGGAAACAAAGTAGATAAGCAGAGAATAAATACTTTTATTGATTCAAAAGGGAAGATACATTGATACTACTACATCAAGGTTGTTTTTCGTACAACAAAATCATTTTCTCCAAAGGCATACAAGTTGTCCTATCTACTTCCAAGCCAAACCAACTGGACACGAAAGGCCTTCCTCCTGCACAAGGCCATAATCCTTCGCATAATGACAGATTTTGCCATCAAGAAGCTGGTTCGTCTTTGATGAAAATTGGCAAAGGATCCGGAACCTTACAGGTGACGTCCGCTTTCCCGAAGTGGATCATCTCGGATAAGCAACTACCAGCCCCTTCTCGAAGTGGATCATCTCGGATAAAAGACAAGATTCCTGACTGGCCTGAACAATGTCTAACTTGTTAACATTTACAAAAGATAAGTGGCAGACAAGCTGTCGACCAGTTTTTACCCATCTCCGAGGGACAACTCGGCGACTTGGATTCTACTGATCCAGTGAAGCAGACAGTGAGCCCAGATTGTCTTTGATGAGACCTAAGTAGGTTAAGAAGCTAGGTTAGCTCAACACTTAGCATCACATGAGCCCAAGGGGATAGCCTCACCTGAGAGGTTAAGTTTGTCTAACTTCGCCTTGAAGCTGTTTAAAGCTCTATCAGTGAGCTAACTCACAGCTTCGCCTGAAGTGCTCAGTTTTGTCTTGAAGCTGTTCGAAGCTCTATCAGTGAGCTAACTTACAGCTTCGCCTGAAGCGCTCAGTTAACTCCGCAGAGTTAGCTTCGCTCGAAGCCACACGCAACCGCGCAGAAGGATGGTCAGTAGCTTCGCCACAGATATTTATCCAGCTCCACTGAAGAGCTTTCTTCTGACTTCGCCGGATGCTCCTTCCAGCTCCGCTGCGAGCTCGACGCGGCAGCTCCACTGCGGGTCTTTCATGGTCACCTTGACCAATCAAATCTCCAGATGAGATCAAATCTATTCAAGATCAAATCTAATCGAGATCAAATCTGAGATCAAATTTGGCAGTTGTTTACCATAATCTCTTGACTCTCCTAAAATAAGTAAGAAGATCAGGGGAGATCTTTCAGTTATTTGAAAAGAATCAAAACAGATCAGGAGACCGATACTACCTGCTATTCCTAGCTTCGCAGAAGCTGATTCTAGCCTCGCAGCAAGGCTAATTTCTAGATTTAAATAGATTGACTCAATCTGTTTTCAGATTTTCAAGGGACAATTATACCCCTGTTCTCTCTATAAATATCCCACCAGAGGCATACGAGGAGAGGAGGGCACTGAGACAAACGCACAGAGACACACGCACAGAGAGAGATGACTAAACAGAGATCTATTCTCATGCTTCTAAGAATTCAGAGAATTCAGAGAATTACTTCTCTAATCAGGGTGCTGATACCCTAAGATCTTCCTCTCAAGGAATCTTCAGAACCAGGCGAGAAGGAATTTCCAAGTGGAGGCAGTTTGAGAAGTAACAAGAGGGTTCTTCCAACCTTCTATTCTTCGATTCCCCGAACCGGCTAGAAGGGAATCCCATCGATCGCATCGTCAAAGGGACAGAGTGGTCGCGCGCTGACCAGACTCCTATCGGCACACTTCTCCAGAATCTCAGAGGAAATCTACTTGTAATCTTTTGTGTTACTTGTAATTTAGCTCCTCGACCCTTTTTGTAAGTTTTTCCCTTTGCAAAATCAATGGAAAACAAAGAATCATTACATGTTAAATTTGATGAATCTTTGAAAAAGCATATTTCTAATACTTCTTCACATGATGATGATGATATCATAAATACTCCTATTGATAATACTGCTATATCTTCTGATGATACTAATATTTCTAATGTTGATGAGACTCCTACTGAGTTAGCTAAAGCATATGTTGAAGTAAGAAATTATCCACATTATTTAATTATTGGAGATATAAATCAAGTCATTCAGACAAGATCCAAGTTGAACTACATGACACAAATTGCTTTCATATCACTCATTGAACCGAAGAATATCAAAGAAGCATGTGCAGATAATTTTTGGACAATTGCAATGCATGAAGAGTTGAATCAATTTGTCAGAAATGATGTTTAGGAGCTTGTACAACGTCCTACTGATCATCCAGTCATCGGTACCAGATGGGTCTTGAAGAACAAACTTGATGAATCAGGTCAAGTTATTAAGAACAAAGTAAGGTTAGTAGCACAAGGATACAATCAAGAAGAAGGTATTGATTTTGATGAACTTATGCACCAATAACTAGACTTGAATCAATTCGTATTTTACTTGCTTTTTGCTCTATGAATTTCAAACTTTATCAAATGGATGTTAAAAGTATCTTTTTAAATGGTTTTTATTAAAGAAACTGTTTATGTTGAACAACCTCCAGGTTTTGAACATGAAAAATTTTCAAACCATGTTTTTAAACTTAAGAAAGCTTTATATGGTTTAAAACAAGCACCCCGTGCTGGGTATGATAGATTAAAAAGTTTTCTTTTAAAATCTGATTTTAAGATGGGAAGAGCAGATACAACTCTCTTTATTAAACATGTTAATAAAGATATCTTAATTATTCAAATATATGTTGATGATATTTTATTTGAATCTACTAACGATAATCTTTGTCAAGAATTTTTTAAGACTATACAGAGTGAATTCGAGATGAACCACATGGGTGAACTTATTTACTTTCTCGATCTGCAAATAAAGCAAATTGTAACGCCCCGATCCCGCGGGTACGGAGACGTTACTGTGACGTATACACGCAGGTCAGAAATACCCACACATATAAACGCTAAGCATCAGTACAGGCAAGAATCAGAGTACGAAAGCACAGTGATATATACATTCCAGTAATAATAGCACAAGTACATAGTTATCACAAGGTATGATATAATATCTCAAGAATACATGATCACTAAGAAACACAAAAGCGGGATGCACAATATGAAATACGGGAAAGTACTCACGAGTAGAAAGATGAGAATCTCGCGAGCCGATCAAGGAGAGGCTGGAAGAAGGAGGGTCTAGATAGGCAACTGCTAATCCCCGCTCCCGCTGTACTACTCTGATCAGGTACAACAAGGCCGCCACTGTCCAGATTTTAGGATCTGGACATGAGGATCCAGGGTTGTTAGCAACCCCAGCGAGTACATATAATAAAGCGAAATGGCGTGCATAACAAGCACGCGTGTACAAGATCAAGTGATGTGGTCCAGGCATGCAGGTACAAGAAATGACAAGTAACATAAAAGAAATGATAGTAAATCCGAGATCATGTAAATACATGTATATCAATAAGTCTGAATCAGAAAACATGCATGGAAAACGGTATAGAGAGCATAGGTACACATAATCATGCGACAAAATATGGCAAACATGTGATAAATACACTAAACACGCGATAAATATAAGTATGGACAAAACTAGTTGTATAAGCTCAGATTATGGATTCACGGGACTGATACGTCAAGGGGATAATCCAAATAAGAAAACCCTCATGTATATACCACATATCCGATGTCACCATCATCTGAGTTCATACAACTTGAGTTGCCCTCAGGGTAACAGAACTAGAGTGTGTCTGGAGTAATCATGATATCACAGAGGTCATGTGTTATAAAATAGGGTGTCAACTCAGAGCATAACACTATAACTGGAGAATATAAAGGTTTTGCATTTTAATTTATCCAATAATAATAATCAGTACCGTTTGATATTTCAATCGTCTCCCTACCAGCGCCTCACATCACCGATAGTCCATACTCTAGCTCGCACTCTGTAGAACTTACCCGGGTCTGATATGTGAGTACCAGGACCCGAACAAAGGAGAGACCAAATATCACACGTTCCTAATATTATTACTGTTTCTTATGTTCTTATGTTATTCTTGTCCCTTTCCCACCGGCGTCCCACAACACCGATAGTTCATGCTGGAGCCCGCACTTCTAGTAGAACTCATCCGAACTCGGATACGCAGGTATCATTATTCGAATAGGGGAGAGACCAAATAACACATGCTCCAGGAGTTATCAATGTACAGGTATGTGTGTGTTAATAGGCACTGAGAATGCTTATCACGCTAACACCAGGCGGTACAAGCAGGAGGGAGAAAGTAGCCCTACAGATTTAAGAGGTGACCCCTACAGATTCAAGAGGTGGCCCCCACCACGTGTATGGTGTGGCACTTAGCTCCATGTGGCACTTTGCTCTGAGGGTTGATACAGGAGGTAACCCCACAGATTCAAGAGATGGGCCCCACAAATTCAAGAGGTGGCCCCCACCACGTGTGTGGTGTGGCACTTTGCTCTGTGTGGCACTTTGCTCTGTGTGGGGAACGGATTCTAGAGGTGGCCCCCACCACGTGTGTGATGTGGCACTTTGCTCCGTGTGACACTTAGTTCCATTCAGGAACCGCCGAACGCTAGCACGATTGTGGGATACATCCTTGTCATCCTGACACCAGGCATGCTCTTCCGGACGCCGGAATGACTGTGCTATTAATAAGAGTAACAGTGCAGGGGACATGAGCACAGGAGATACAGGAGTTCAGGAGTACAGGAGTACCAGATGTCTGGTAATGATATAATAATCATGCATATGCCAGGTAATACAGGTGTCAGTGTCAAGTAAAGCATCTCAAGTACCGGTGTTATATATCATGTGTCAAGTATAGCATGGCAAGTGCCGGTGTCATATATGAGGGTCAGGTATAGCATGGCAAGTACCGGTGTCATATATCAGGGTCAGGGATAGCATGGCAAGTACCGGTGTCATATGTCAGGGTCAAATATAGTATGGCAAGTACCGGTGTCGGGTATCATGGGTCAAATATATCATGACAGTACCGGTGTCGGGTATCATGTGTCAAATATATCATGGCAAGTACCAGTGCCCGGTATCATGTGTCAAGTATAGCAGTGTATCATGTAGTAAAAATTACAGTGGCAATTACTAGGCATGTAACGGTAATAGCGAAGCATATAACAATACAGAAAATGTACTCGCATAATGATAAAATAGATGCATGTTCAAAAGAAACTGTACTCGCCTAATTCACCAGAAAAACTGCGAGAAATTCCGAAACACCAGAAAGACGCGCACACCGTCAATCCATATATTAAAAATATACATATATTATTATTTTTTAGAGAGAAAAAGAGAAGAAGAGAGAGAATAGAGAGAAAGAGTTAGAGAGAGAAAGAGTGGTTTAGAGAGAGAAAGTCTAGAGAGAGGGATTTCTAGAGAGAAAGAGGGATTTCTAGATGTTGGCCCAGAGGCCTTCCACTTTAGTTTTGATGATGATTAACTCATGTAGTTATAGTTTACTAAAAATCTTGTGATGTTTAGCTTAAGATACTTAACCAAGATATTAGTAGGTGATTAGTTTCAACAAAGGTGTTTTGGAGCTTTCACATGGTGATTCAAGAGCCCGAGCGTCAAAGTTCATACCCTAGCACTCGTTGGAGTCAAGCTCGGGGGATCACGTTTGGATCGAGTCGGCTTGAAGATGGAGTTCGTCAAGAAGACTTCGGTACCTTGTTTAGTTTAGTGTTTAGATCCATTGTTAAAAATTAGATAGTGTGATATGCTCAAGTTCACAACACACACGTTTCATGTTTATTGGTTTTCGGTTTTTAGTTTAACCGATCTTGGTTTTCATGAATAGATATTATATCAAAAAGGTTTACATGGTTTAATGTATATTAGATTGATCTATATACATGTATGCTTCATATACTTAGACAAACTTATTTTGATATATGATTAGTCTACAATTATGCATTATTATATCGCATTCCCTATCGATTTATGAATAAAATGTTGGTCTAAACCGTGTTTTGGTCTCTCTTGCAGGTAAATCAAGAGTTTAAGGGCAAAGAAGTAATAAGAGCTTAATTAAACCCATTTTAGGGTAATTAAATCTGCAATTCTTGGAGGCCAAGTAAGGGATCATTTAGAAGATACGTTGAACCTAGACTCTTGCATACGTCAGACGAATATTCGGGAGAAAATACCATAATTGGGGTATACCAGGAAAGTTTTAGAAGTGACGGGGACCAGCTCGCCAAAACCAGGGACTTATATCCCTGGTTTTGCCACAGATCCACGGCAAAAACTGTGGATCCGCGGCAATGTAGTGGGCCCACACGTCGATTTTCGACGAGTGGGCCCGTCTCGTCTTCTAGAAGCTATTTATGCCTATATAAACCCCTGTAGAGGGCCAGAACGAGGCAGTTTTTGATTTTAGGCTAGGGTTTCTATGTTTTAGGGTAGTGTAGGTAGGTGTTCTTCATTTCTTATATTTTGTTATGTTATTTCGTTTTTAGATCTTGTAGTAGGGCTGAGAGATTCAGAGAGATAGAGAGGGATTGATGTAATAGATGGTGACAATCTATGTTAAGGTGCCTCCTTTCTTCTCCGATGTAATCTTCTCCATCTTCTACATGATGCTTGGCTAACTTTTCTTCTTCTCATGGCAATCTAACTACTAACCACTAATCATCTAACCACTTACTTGATAATCCACATGAATCTAATAGCCTCTACAAGGCCTTGCTCTTGCAAGAGCCATTGATGGCTCATAATGATGGATTCTAACATTCTAACATTCTAACACCTAACCCACTAACTTGCTAACTTGCAAATGCTAACTTTATTTCGTGCTCACCTCTAACTGGTCTTGATGATTTAACAGTAGCCTGCAACTTGTTATGTGGTATGGATGTGTTGTTTGAATGTAGAATAACCTTCTTATGTGCCATGCTCTATATCGTCTCTTGAGTCAAGGATTAGTGATGGCCGAGAGTCCATGTGAGCAACTATCACTAAGAGGTTAGCATGGTTAGTGGAGCATTTGGTAGTTAGTAGCCATGAGTTTTATTTTATCTTGTTTTAAAAACAATTTTCAAAGCTCTTTTATCATTCTTGTTTTCACCATTCTCTTAGTTCACCTTTGTTCCATCTTTTCTATTTTGTTTTTCAAACCACTTCTCTTTTTGTTTTTACATTGCCGTTTTCCTCGCCTTCTCACCTATCACATGCTTGATTTTCTTTTCTTTTCTTTTATTTTCTTTTTCTAATTCTTTAACAAAGAAGAACTGTTAACATAAAACGTGAATAAAAACTGTTAATGCTTCTATCGCCTCCCGTCCCTATGGATTCGACCCGTTGAGCCAATGCTATAACGAAAATATCGAGGGAACATTAGCACATATACAAGCTTTTCATTGATTTTACAAAACACACGTTTTAAGAGTGCTAGTTTCACCCCGAACAAATTTTTGGCGCCGTTGCCGGGGAACGGGAATGGTTTTGATTTCACGTTTTTGTTAACATTTTCTTCTCTGTTTTGGTGTGTAGGACATTCTTTACAGGATCTTAACATTGCAGAACATAAACTAGCTTCACATTTCCCTGCTCTAGAAAGCAGGGACCCAGCTTCTAAAGAAACACCGCGCAACCGCGACTTTTGCCGCGAAAACGCGGCCATTTTGTGATAATTGTATATCTTGTTGTGCTGGGTTGTGTTCATTGTAATGGCTAGTTAATCTGTACTATTACTTTCCTGCTTTGATTGCGTAGACACCACAATAAACTAAAGAACTAAAATACAGTATTTGGATGCTTTTAAAACGGTTTAGACATTTGCATTTAGGCACGTGTCAATTCAATTCCAATATACTGTATTTTGTTCTGTTGTTGTGATCTGGATTGAGGTGTACATATGGCATTGCATATAGCATAGGACAAATACGTTGGTGATTTATCGCTTTGTGCTATATTCTTGTCTATATTGCACACTTGCACGAATTGGACTTAAGGGCAAAACCCCTACAAGATAAGGTGGGGATTTCATCACCCTTCCTTAGCCCAAAAACCACCATCCCACTCACACAACCCAAGCCCTAATAAAAATTGATAGACGTTGGCCCCAAGGGACATCTTGGACTCATTAAGAGATTGACCGAGGGTGGAACTTGTTTTGAATCTTACTCTTGTGAAATCGATGTCTAAGGTGGGGGATTAAGAGGTTACGCCTCGAAGATACCGTGATTTGGCGTAATTAAGGCCCGTTGCTTATGCACGGTCCCACCGTATTTTGCCCCTACCTGGCTGATTAGCTTGTGGTCGGATTCAAGCAACAACCTCCCCTGGGTAATCGACCAGTTAGTCGTCTAGGTCTAGGTCAACCTTAATATAGCTTGGTTTTGATTTTTTCTTTTCTTTTTGTTTGTTGTTTGATTTTTCTTTTTTGTTTGTGATTGTTTGTGAAATAGAATTCAACAATAACAATTCTTTCAATCCTAATGTGAATCCATATTTCACACTGACCCCATTTGTTTCAGATAATTCTAACCCGGTTTTTCACAATATGAACCAACCAAATATACCGGGTTGGACTTATCCGAATCAATACAACCCATACCCACAATCTTATGACTATAGTTTCCAAAATAATTTCAACTCTTCACAGAGACAATGGGGATTCGCCTCCCTCGAGTTAAATTTTCAACCTCCTTGTCCATCGTATCCATCATGTCCACAATTTACACAATATTCATTCCCCGATTTCGCTTCCTATACTCCTTTTTCTGGACCTCCCATTGAAGAAAAATCAGAGCTAGAAAAGAGTACAGAAGCCAACTTCCAAGAGGCCGAGCAACAACTTCAAAAAATGTTGGCCTCTCCAATTCCACATTATTTTCAAGAGTCTTACTCAGTTCCACCTCCTCATAATGAACAACCATCTGCCCTGGAAACGAGTAAGGAACTCTTATGTGAGTCCAAGCTTCAATCTCAAAACATTTTGGACTCACATTCTTCACAAAATTTCCAAAATCAAGATTCTTATACTCCCATTCTAGAGCATCCACTTGTAGAAAAATCAAGTATAGAAAAGAGTGTAGAAATCTTGCAGGAGTCTGCGTTACAATTTCAAAAAGATTCTTCTCAGTCTATTGATAGGTTGGAAACACAATTGAGTAAATTGGTCAACATTTATAAGAATAAAGAATCTCGCTCTTCTTCACTTTTGACCAATTTAAATATCTCTAACTCTATCAATTTGACCCATGACTCTTATTGTTTTGGAAACCAAGATTCCTACACTCCTTTTCTAGAACAACCAATTGAAGATACATCACATCTAGAAAAGAGTATAGAAGTCTTACAAGAGTCCGCACTAAAATTTCAAAAATCTTCTACCGAGTCTATCAATAGGTTGGAAACACAATTGAGTAAATTGGTTAGTATTTATAAGAATGAGAAAACTCTATCTTATCAATCTGTGACCAATTCAGCTATCCCTCACTCTATTGATCTGACCCAGGACTTTTATCATTTTGGACACCAAGTTTCAATTTCAGCACACACATCTGAACTTGTCCAAACTTCAAATATTAAAAATTCTATTGATATTTTGGCAAGTTATTCTTTTCCTGAGATTGAACTTGAGCATGAACATGATCCTAAACTTCAACTTGGTAATTCAATTTCACTTCCTGATTCAATATTGACTGAGGTGTTTTTACCTGAATTCAGGCCTTTTCCCGAGTCAGTATCGGATCCAGTGCCAGTCCATTGTGAAATTGAATCACCAATCATTTATGATCATATTGAACTTGACCAATTTCATACTTTTGAAAGTCCCATTGATAAATTGGCAAGTTCTCATTTTTATGGAATTGAATTCAATTAGGAATGTGACTTTGATCCTCAAATTTGTGATCCAGTTCAAATTCCTGAATCAATATTGACTCCTGTTATGTTATCCAATTTGAGCAACATTTTAGAGTCAGTTTTGATTCCCATACCCGTCATTCTTGAACTTGAATCACCAATCTTAGGAAGTCACATTCCATCATGGGGAAATGAATGTGGACTTTAGTTTCAACTTCTTGATTTGGACCCACTTTCTGAACCAATCTCGACTCCTGAACCTTTACTTAACTTAAGTCTTTTTCTTGAGTCGGTATTAGTTCCTGTACTTCTTGAGTTCAAATCAATCATTCTATTCTGGGACAAGGGTCTTCATAAATTTGACTCTGAAATTATTTTGAAAATTTGGAAATTAGATAGGGTAAAATTCTTAATAAAAATCATAAATATATACATCATTTTAATGGGTTGTATTATAAAGGTCTCTGGTGGGTTCCTCCGGACTCCACGTACATTGGATTGGCTGCATTTCGTGGACCAATCAGACCACCACCGGAACCACCACGTTGAGGTGATTTTTCCTTCCCTCTCTATTTGCTTCATGCATACATACATCACGATGCATTGAGGACAATGCATGAGATAAGTGTGGGGAAGGGTTTACTAACATAGAGTTTTTAGATTTTCTTTCTTTTACACTTCTTTTAGGATACTTTTAGAAATCTTCCCTTTTGTATACGAATTTTCTCTTTCTTTAAAAACTTATTGAAATAAGAGATAAAGTTTTGATCTATTTTTAAGAAAATTAAGATGATCTTAGAAATTAAGAAAGCCTTAATTATGACATCTTAAACCTAGTCGAAATAATGGATCTTGTTTAAAATTATAGGTTAAGTATAAAAAAATTAGGGAGATAATTTTATCTTGAATTTTTTGCCTTAGATAGTTTGCACTTCACACTTACACAATTTTTGGGATGGAAACAAAGACCTAAAATGCCATGAATCAAAAAAAATTAATTAAAAGAGAAAAATATATATAAAAAAATATCACTTATTAAGCTGGATAATTATGTCTCAAGAAGCATGATTATTCACGCCTAACGGTGATCATAAGAAGCAAATAATCCCCCTAAGTTTTGTGGCCTTGTTTACTCGAGTCCTTAAGCCCGAGGGATGTTTTCTCATCTGATGCCCTAAAACCATTTGGTTTGGGAGGCATCGGTTATAGGCTCGCTACATGGGTGAACTAGAAAGCCTAAGAAAACTAAGGGAAGAAAAAAGGAAAAAAAATAAAAGTAAATGGCTTGATGGTTAGAGTTGAAATCCCAAAAATTTTCACTATCACAATGTGCATATTATCTAAGTTTTATGAAAGATAAAATATTCAATCCAATTTTGAATTATTACCTTAATTGAAGACAAGATCTTGCATAGAGACTAAGTTTAAGGAAGAATGATTTTTGGTGGACTTATGACCTTAGATCGCTTATATTTTTGCAAAAATATTTTAAAAACTTGTCTCTCTTTCAAAATGTATTTTCAAAATACTAGCATTTGTCTTCTTTCTTTATGGATTTTGTGAGTGCAATCCGCTGAAAACCCTCAGGAGACAAAACTCCTCCTCTAGGGTAACCAAGAGGTTTAACGGCTTGTTACACATGCTCAGTGTAATCGCGTAACCTACGAAAGTGGTGTAATAACATATGTAGTATAGTTTTTCTTTTCTTGTTTTGCTCGGGACGAGCAAAAGATAAGTGTGTGGGTGTGATTAGTCTACAATTATACATTATTATATCGCATTCCCTACCGATTTATGAATAAAATGTCGGTCTAAACCGTGTTTTGGTCTCTCTTGCAGGTAAATCAAGAGTTTAAGGGCAAAGAAGCAATAAGAGCTTAATTAAACCCATTTTAGGGTAATTAAATCCGCAATTCTTGGAGGCCAAGTAAGGGATCATCTAGAAGATACGTTGAACCTAGACTCTTGCGCACGTCAGACGAATATTCGGGAGAAAATACCATAATTGGGGTATACCAGGAAAGTTCTAGAAGTGACAGGGACCATCTCGCCAAAACCAGGGACTTATATCCCTAGTTTTGCCGCGGATCCGCGGCAAAAACCGCGTATCCGCGGCAATGTAGTGGGCCCACGCGTCGATTTTCGACGAGTGGGCCCGTCTCGTCTTCTAGAAGCTATTTATGCCTATATAAACCCCTGTAGAGGGCCAGAACGAGGCAGTTTTTTATTTTAGGCTAGGGTTTCTATGTTTTAGGGTAGTGTAGGTAGGTGTTCTTCATTTCTTGTATTTTGTTATGTTATTTCATTTTTAGATCTTGTAGTAGGGCTGAGAGATTCAGAAAGAGATAGAGAGGGATTGATGTAATAGATGGTGATAATTTATGTAAAGGTCCCTCCTTTCTTCTCCGATGTAATCTTCTCCATCTTCTACATGATGCTTGGCTAACTTTTCTTCTTCTCATGGCAATCTAAATACTAACCACTAACCATCTAACCACTTACTTGATAATCCACATGAATCTAATAGCCTCTACAAGGCCTTACTCTTGCAAGAGCCATTGATGACTCATGATGATGGATTCTAACATTCTAACATTCTAACACCTAATCCACTAACTTGCTAACTTGCAAATGCTAACTTTATTTCGTGCTCACCTCTAACTGGTCTTGATGATTTAACAGTAGCCTGCAACTTGTTATGTGGTATGGATGTGTTGTTTGAATGTAAAAGAACCTTCTTATGTGCCATGCTCTGTATCGTCTCTTGAAGCCAAGGATTAGTGATGGCCGAGAGTCCATGTGAGGCAACTATCACTAAGAGGTTAGCATGGTTAGTGGAGCATTTGGTAGTTAGTAGCCATGAGTTTTATTTTATCTTGTTTTAAAAACAATTTTCAAAGCTCTTTTATCATTCTTGTTTTCACCATTCTCTTAGTTCACCTTTGTTCCATCTTTTCTATTTTGTTTTCCAAACCACTTCTCTTTTGTTTTTACATCGCCGTTTTCCTCGCCTTCTCACCTACCACATGCTTGATTTTCTTTTCTTTTCTTTTCTTTTCTTTTTCTAATTCTTTAACAAAGAAGAACTGTTAACATAAAACGTGAATAAAAACTGTTAATGCTTCTATCGCCTCCCGTCTCTATGGATTCGATCCGTTGAGCCAATGCTATAATGGAAGTATCGAGGGAACATTAGCACATATACAAGCTTTTCATTGATTTTACAAAACACACGTTTTAAGAGTGCTAGTTTCGCCCCGAACAATATGCCTATTCATGTATTTGGAGTTTTGTGTTTTAACAAAACGTATTTTTGGACTTTAAGTCAAAAACATTATATATATATATATATATATATATATATATATATATATATATATATATATATATAGATATATATATATATATATATATATATATATATCTTTCATGTGTATTGGATTATATCCATATACAACATGCTTCAATGTTGTTTCAATATCATATTTCTGTATTTATACAAGTTTATAGAAAAACCGTATTTTCCTTTAGAAGTTTGATTTCTAAAAATACAGGTTTTGGTTTTCGGCAAAATTTCCATAACACAAAAATGGTTCAAATAGTTTGAAATATGTGTTGAATTTTTTCACACATGTTTGCATATCAAAGTATAATACTGAAACTATTTTTGTGGATTTTTAAGATTTTATGGGATTTATTTGGTAATTAAAAAAACGCAGTTTTTAAATCCTAAAATCTGTCTGCCAGGCTCGGCGGTCGACCGGACCAGGAGCCGGTCAATCGGAACGGTCGACTGGACGTGCACATAAACATGCACAAGGCCGTATCAGTTGGCCGGTCGACCGAGCGGTCGACCGACTGAAGGCAACCCACTCTCGGGTTGTCCTGGTCGACCGGGCGGTCGACCAGCCAGAGAGCCGTTGCTCTCTGGTTCTGGGCACGGTCGACCGGGCGGTCGACCGGCAGGCTCAACGGTCAATTTTTTGACCGTTGGCCGGTCGACCGGCCGAAGGCCATTCTGGGCCTAGTCAGCTGCCAACGGGCAGATTTTTTTTGGGGCCTATTTATACCCCATTTGAGAGGTGTTTCTCTAAGTTTTTAAGAGCAAAAATTTCCATTCTATCTAGTATTTATACACAAGTTTTTCAAAAGAGTTTTTGTGTTCAAAGATCAATCTTTATTTGTTTTAAAGGATTGGAAAAATCAAAGAAAAATATAGACTTGGGATATTTGCTTTGTTCTTCATTTCTATCAAATACGAAGTTATTTTCCCAAGTATTTTTATTTGTGTTTTTGTTTCCAAACTCTTTATTTTCCACACTTGAGGTTATCTACTATCCTATCTATTAGGATCATTATTTTTGTGGGAAAAGAAGTTGTTTGTGATCGAGATAGACCACCAAGTGTTGTACCCCTCCTTTATTTGTGATATCCCTCTAAGTGTAGAGGTTGATTGAGTTGTATCCCTCTATTGTGAGGTGATAGTGGAGGTTGAGTTTGTATCCCTCTTAGTGAAGAGGTGGGATTGTGGTTGTTTGGCTAAGTGCCTATCCCTCAATTGTGAGGTGGATTTTGTTATGGCTTTGTGCCTTGCCTCTAGTGAGAGGTTGTATTCGGTTTAGAGAGGAGTTGTGTACTCCCGGTTGTATTTGCCCCAAATCTTCAGTGGAGATCCCCTGTGTGGGAGTCCTGCATGGATAAAGATAGTGAAAATCCTTCTGTGTGAAGGCGGGGACGTAGAGCAGTAGCTCGAACCTCGAAACAAATTACTTGTGTTTGCGATTGATCCATTATCTCTAACTCTCTCTCACTTTACTTTGTGCATTGATTCATATTGCCATATCATTGTTTGTGTGCCTCACTTGTGCTTAACCACGAGAGCTTCATATAGCGCCTCAACTCTTATTCAGAGGAATTAAGAGGAGTTAGTCCAGAGCCCTTCACCGGGAATTCAACTACACTCGTTGGTTGCATTAAGTGTTGTTGCAATTTAGTTTTTAATTTTCGCATTTAGTTCATTAGATTAGCCATACACCTATTCACCCCCCTCTAGGTGTACTTACACTAGAGAGAAAATGATAATAGGAGAAAGAGTAGAGAGAAACATTAGAGAGAAGAGCGAGAGTGGATAGAGGGAGAGAGAAGTGGTTAGAGAGAGAATCTAGGATAGAGAGAGATGAGAGAGAAGAGAGATGAGAGAGAGAAGAGAGAGAGAGAGAGAGAATAGGGGGCAGAGGGCTGCTGCTCCCCTCTCTCAGCACACGGCTTGGCTTAGCCATGCCGTGGCCCTCCCCAACCTAGCCGCGCTTGCACGGCCAGGGGAGATCACCGGAGGCGGCGCCAGCTGCCATGGCCGGCGCAGGCCTAGGGGTGGCCGCTGGCTACCCCAAAGAGATGGGGAGGAGAGGGAGAAAGAGAGAGAGAGAGAGAGGTAGGGAGAAAAGAGAGAAGGGAGGGGGCTGGCGCCCCCTCCTCCGCCCACGCACAGAGGGCCAGGGAGGCCCCTTGGCCGAGCACGACCGCCGGCGATGCGCCGGCGGCGTCCATTCCTAGGTGGCGCCGGCTACCCAAAGAAAAGAAAGAAAAAGGAAAGAAGAAAAAAAAAGGAAGAAGAAAAGGAAAAGAAAAAGAAAAGAAGAAGAAAAAGGAAAGAGAAGGAGACTGGCTCGCCGAAGTTGGGATGGTCACCGGCGACGTTCTGGCTGGAGGTGGCGTCGCCCGGAGTGGTGGCCGGATCTTGGGGAGGAAGAGAGTGGTAGAGTGAGGGAAAAGGAAATTAGAAAGAGTTAGAGAGCGGGAAAAAGGAAAAGAAAGAGAGAGAGAGAGAGAGAGTAAGGGAAATGGGTCAGAGGGGGAGGAGAATTGGGGGAAGAAGGAGGGGGTACGGTCGTTGGTGCCAGCAGAAGAAGGGAGAAGCTGGAGAAAAAGAAGAAGGGAAAGAAAAGGAAAAAGAAAAAGGAGAAAAAAAGGATTGGTTGAAAAAGAGGGGGAGAGATTTGCTTATTTAAAAGAAAAATTGATGTGATGGGACATGGATTAGCAGGTGATGTGATTGGGGGGAGTGGGCTGTCAGAGTTGACTTTGGGAAGGGGAAAGGAAAAAGAAAGGAAATGAAGAAACAAAATTATATTATTTAAATAGGATAAAAATTGACTGTTTCAGAATCGCTCTGAAAAATTCTCAAAAATAGAAAATATTATTTTAAGATGTTCGGTGAAATCAGATTTGAGAAATTTAATCTATTTTTTAATTAAAAATCTTGAAATTTTCCAGCGATACCGGCCGACACCCGAATCGGTCAAATTTTGATAAATTCTGAAAGATCTCAAAAATTATTTTTAGATAGAAAATGAAATTCTAAGAAGTAATATGAAAGCTGTTTTTGAAAATTCAATCCCATTTGAAAACTAAAAATCCGAAAAACGGTCAGCAATGTCGGTCGACACCGGTTTTGAAGATTTTGCAAATAATTCTGAAAAATTTTAAAAAATCATGAAAAATATAAAATATTAGAAAACTATGTGTAAAACTAAAATCGGTTAAATTGGATTATCAGAAATTCTAATTCGAGTAATATAGTAAGATCGGGCCCTCGGTTCAGACTAGGGCTGACTCCGAGTCCATGAATCCAGATTCAATACAAAACAATTACACCAATAACAAAAACAAATACAAAACTAAATTAAAAAATATGATAAAAAATCAGAATACATATCTACGTACGTATTCCAGGAACGGGGTATTACACAAATGAATGATGAAATCTTCATTTCCCAGTGTAAGTATGCAAAGGAACTTCTGAAAATTTTGGTTTGAAAAATTCGGGTCGTAAAAATACTCCCATAAGTACTACTACATTCCTAGACAAAGATGAAAATGGTAAGAATGCTGATCAGAAACTATATCGAGGTATGTTTGGTTCTTTACTATATATTACTTCAAGTAGACCTAATATTATGTTCAGTGTTTGCTTATGTGCTAGATATCAATCAAATCCTAAGGAATCATATCTTAAAGCAGTGAAAAGGATTTTTCGATATATTAATAACACAATCAATTATGACTTATTTTATTCAAAATCAAGCACATTTGATTTACTATCATATAGTGATGCTGATTTTGCTAGATGTAAATCTGATCGGAAGAGTACTAGTGATACTTGTCACTTTTTCGGACATTCACTAGTATCATGCTTCAGTAAAAAGTAAAATTCTTTATCATTATCAATAACTGAAGTAGAATATATCGCTGCTAGTGTTGCATGTGCTTAGAGTTTATGGATGAAGCAAACCTTATTTGATTATGGTATGTCTATCACAAATTCACCTATTATGTGTGATAATACCAGTGCTATTAACTTATCTAAAAATCTAATTCATCATTCACATACTAAGCATATTGATATTAGACATCATTTTTTACGTGATCATGCTTTAAAAGGTGATATTCCACTAAATTTTATATCAACTGATAATCAAATTGCAGATATTTTTATAAAACCTCTTAAGGAAGATATTTTTATGAGATTTCGAAGAGATTTGGATATTTGTAATATTTCTGATCTTTGAATATTTTTTCAGAATTATTTTAAGGCATTTTTCAACTGTTAATCGATTTATCAAGGCCTATTAGTCGACTTATTAAACACTTAGTCGACTTAACAGTGTACTAGTCGACTAATTGCATCCAACAGAAACATGAGTTTTTTGAGCTATTAAGAGTTAGTCGACTATATCGACCAACTAGTCGACTAGTATCTGGATTAGTCGACTAGTCACACACCCTAAGTCGACTAACCCTGTGAAAAACTGTGTTCTGTTATTATTTTTAACTTTCAAAACCCGACCCATATCATTAAATTTGGATCCGATCTTTCTCTATTTTCAATCCTAACCATTGATCTGGTATTTACCTCTCTTTTCTACCCTTTCCCTCATAAAACCCTAGTTTTCACCCGGTTCCTCTCTCTAGCCGATAGAACCAGTTGACTACAGCAATCAGCAGCAGAACTCCTCTCTTCAGCATAGTAGCAGAATCCACTTCCTTCTTCCTTCAATTTCTTGGTAACTTTGTTCCAATCTCTGTCTTATACTATCAATTCTTACTTTATCTTCCTTTAATTTGAGTTCTAATCATGTCTAGGTCTAAGAAAACCATATTTACACCATTTTCTTCCTCATCTCAAGCTGATTTTAGGGCTTTTCTGAAAAATCCTGCCCCTAGAAGATGATTTCCTTATAATTTTCTCATTAGAAATTTTACCTGGTAGGTTTGTTAAATATGAGGACTTTAATGACTATGATATTGTCTCATATCTACAAAATTGTGGTCTTTATCATATGTTCTCTACTGATTCTAGACAAGGCTATTATCCTTTCTTGATTCACCTATTTTATACCAACTTAACCTATGAAGACAATGAAGATGATGTTCATATATATTCTATGGTTAAAGGTATCAATATCAAGTTATCCCCAAAATCCTTAGGTCGTATTTTTTCAATTCCTTATCACGGCCTATCTATTAATGACATTAATATGGATGATGCTGATGTCTTATCAAATATATTTCTTCCAAGTCAAGGATTACCTATGTCTAACAATAAATTGAAACCCATTCCCCATCTTATTGGTCGTATCCTTACCTATAACATTTGCCATAAAACCGGGAGTTATAACTATTATTCCCGTGATTTAGCCACTTGTGTCTATGCTGTTTTCCATTGATTTTGCAAAGGGAAAAACTTACAAAAAAAGGGTCGAGGAGCTAAATTACAAGTAACACAAAAGATTACAAGTAGATCTCCTCTGAAATTCTGGAGAAGTGTGCCGATAGGAGTCTGGTCAGCGCGCGACCACTTTGTCCCTTTGACAATGTGATCGATGGGATTCCCTTCTTGCCTGGTTCAGGGAATCGGAGAACAGAAGGTTGGTAGAACCCTCTTGTTACTTCTCAAACTGTCTCCACTTGGGAATTCCTTCTCGCCTGGTTCTGGAGATTCCTTGAGAAGGAGATCTTAGGGTATCAGCACCCTGATTAGAGAAGCAGTTCTCTGAATTCTTGAAAGAAAGAGAATAGATCTCTATTTAGCCATCTCTTTCTGTGCGTGTGTCTCTGTGCGCTCCTCTCCTTGTATGCCTCTGGTGGGCTATTTATAGGGAGAGCAGGGGAATAATTGTCCCTTGAAAATCTGAAAATAGATTGAGTCAATCTGTTTAAATCTGGAAAGTAGCCTTGCCGCGAGGCTAGGATCAGCTTCTGCAAAGCTAGGAATAGCAGGTAGCGTCGATCTCCTGATCTGTTTTGATTCTTTCTAAATAACTGAAAGATCTCCCCTGATCTTCTTACTTGTTTTAGGAGAGTCAAGAGATTATAATAAACAACTGCCAAATTTGATCTCAGATTTGATCTCGATTATATTTGATCTTGAATAGATTTTATCTCATCTGGAGATTTAATTGGTCAAAGGTGACCATAAGAGACCCGCAACGGAGCTGGCTCGTCGAGCTCGCAGCGGAGTTGGAAGGAGCATCTAGCGAAGTCAGAGGAAAGCTCTTCAGCGGAGCTGGATAAACATCTGTGGCGAAGCTACCAAACATCCTTCTGCGCGGTTGCGTGTGGCTTCGAGCGAAGCTAACTCTCTGCGTAGTTAACTGAGCACTTCAGGCGAAGCTGTAAGTTAGCTCACTGATAGAGCTTTGAACGACTTCAAGGCGAGGTTGGACAAACTTAGCCTCTCAGGTGAGGCTATCTCCCCTGGCTCATGTGATGCTGAGTGTTGAGCCAACTAAGCATCTTAGACTTGCTTAGGTCTCTTCAAAGGCCATCTGGGCTCACTGTCTGCTTCACTGGATTAGTAGAGTCCAAGTCGCCGACTTGTCCCATGGAGATAGGTGAAAACTGGTCGTCAGCTTGTCTGCCACTTGTCTTTTGTAAATGTCAACAAGTTAGACATTGTTCAGGCCAGTCAGGAATTTTGTCTTTTTTAGTGTGTCAACAAGACCCCCTTCAAAGTTCTTAAAAGTCTGCAATGGAATGGTTCAGACTCCGAAATACTTTGAATTGCTTTGATTGATGGTATATAAAGTACGAACGTCGCCATAGTGGTTGAGTTCAGCTTCGCTTTCAATCTTGCTTTGGAATAAGTTCGCGGAAGAATTGTGTAGATTTACGATTCTGGGTAGCTTCATTTCTGGGCAGCTTCACTTTTGGGCAGCTTCGCGTCCGAGCCCCCTGGGATAGATTCGCTTCAAATTGGTCTTGGAACGTCATTCCCTTCCCGAGGCCAACTGCCTTTTGGTTAGTTTCGAGAAGGATTGCTCCTTTTTCGAGGTTAGAATAACCTCTCTTGCACTAATCGAGGAAGATCACTGCTTCTGCGCGCATTTTCGAGGGAGACTATTCCCTTTCTCAAGGCTCAGTACTTGAATGCCTTAAATTCGCTCGCGCTTTCAAGCTTGAAGCAGCGGCGGTGCTGAGGCCATGTGGCCTATAAATAGGACACTTGAAGTCCTCTTCAAGGAAACAGTCTGTTCATGACTTCTCCTCGTTGTTCATAGAAGGGTACTTAGATCTCTGAAATAGTGGGTGCGCCCACTCTGGTCATTAACCGGCCAAGAACTAGTGAGTCTCGGTCATCCAGAGACTTCACTAATGGACTAGTGACTTTAGGGAGTTTATCTCCCTTAATTTAGCTTTATAAGCTGCCTCAGGGATTGATTTTCCTTGTTCTTCATTCTGTATCTGACTGATTTATAGAGTAGGGCTTCAGCCCTATTTTCCAGCTTCTCGGCGAGGCTATCATTTTCACTTAATCAAAGAAAGATCATTCCATGCTTGCCTGTTAAGCTCGCCACATAGGCGAGAATTGGGACTTAGTCTCTTCAAGGTTGAGCCATTCTTGCCATATAGGTGGGGTCAAGGCTGTGTCCCTTTGGACCAGTCTGGCTTAATCATATAGGCGAGGCTAGGACTTAGCCCTTTTTGACGCTCCTTTAGTATAACTGTCTTAGGCGGAGCTAAGACTTGGCTTATGCTGAGCTAGCCCGTCATCACCGCACAAGCGAGACTATCCTCTGCTTAACTAAAATCCATCCTTAAAGCGCAACTGGATCAGATGTAGATTGCTTCGCCCAAAGAATTTAACTTAGCGTATCATGCTTGCATTTTCCTTTAATTTACTATTAACTTGTTTTTAGCTTGTATTGCAGTGAACTGTGTTCGCCCATCCTTCATCTTGATGAAAGAGATCAGAGACTTGCCTCTTGATCTTTCAGTTGAAACTTTAACCATAAGCAGGGGGAACAAACTGGGGCAGCTGATGCGTGTTCCCAAAAGAGGTTGGCAGTCGCTTATCCGAGATGATCCATTTCGAGTAGGGGCTGGTAGTCGCTTATCCAAGATGATCCACTTAGGGAAAGCGGACGTCACCTGTAAGGTCTCGGATCCTTTGCCAATTTTCATCAAAGACGATCTGGCTTTCTGGTGGCAACCGGTCCTTTGTCAATTTTCATCAAAGAAGATCTAGCTTCTTGATGACAAAATCTGTCATTATGCGAAGGATTACGGCCTTGTGCAAGAGGAAGGCCTTTCGTGTCCAGTTGGTTTGGCTTGGAAGCAGATAGGACAACTTGTATGCCTTTGGAGCAAATGATTCTGTTGTACGAAAGACCACTTTGATGTAGTAGTATCAATGTATCTTTCCTTTTGAATCAATAAAAGTTTATTTTCTGCTTATCCACTTTGTTCTTCTCCTTTTTGATTCGAGAACACCTGAAATGGACCAACTTAGGCAAGTCTTTTCCCTAGGAAGAAATGAGAACTCTTGGCCGAGCTAAGCTTCCAGCGAAGCTAAAGACAGATTTTCAAATAAGTTAGGAGCCAGTTTCTGGCGAAGCTAGCACAGAATTTCCGCGAAGTTAGAGATGTGCTTTTAGCGGAGCTAAGGCATGTTTCTCAGCGAAGTTATTCAAGCGTCGCGCTAAGTCAACACTGGACTCACGGCGGAGTTAGCCCTTAGCGGGGCTGAAGTAACGCTTCTTGGGAAGGTACTTTAGGCACCATTTCAAATTAATTTGAAACGACTGCCTGCGCTCCTTTCGAAGAGGCGACATTAAGGCAATCACCAGCCTATAAAAGCTTGATCGGGCTGAAAGAGAAGGCCCCACTTCTCTTTAAATTTTTAGAGAACTGTAAATCTCTTCTTCTTCTCCTTCGTTTGAAAGTTTAAGAACTTCTTCAGTTCTCCAATGGCTCCCAAAAGACGAGTAGGAAAAGAGGTAGCAAACTCTACGACGGAGGGTCCTTCTCCTCCTCCGGTCATCGAACGACCTATCGCGGGTAGGGATCTTTCCCTTTTGTTCAGAGATCTTCATCTCTTCTTGAAGCCAGTCGTTCTGCTATCTCATAATGAGTCTAGAACGATCCATTGTGATCTAGTGATCTCAAGGAGTTCAAGTCCCTTAATTTTCCTTAATTTCTTGATTGGGAATCTTAGAACAGAAGGGTCTCTTCTTCAAGCTTCCAGACGAAGCTATCCCTTAGCAGTTCACATCCTGTTGAATGATAGGATGCGAAACCGACCTTTACAGCACAACCAAAAGGGACCTTAATGCTCTTAAAATAATTTTTAGGCAATAGTATCCTTCTGACGAAGTTAGCCCCTGGGGCTTTGTCGCGTTCTGTTGTCCGAGGTCAAGCTTCCAGAGCGAATCTACTACTTAGATATTTTTTTACATCGTACTTTCATGTGGAGTGCGGAGTTAAGCTGAGCTGCGAAGCTAAGCTTCGGAGCGAAGCTATTGTTAGGCCAACTTCGCTCGGAGAGCGAAGCTTTGCCTTAACAAAAATTATATTCTTGTCTTAGATTTCCTTCAGCTGATGAACTAATCATAGTTTCTCCTTATTTTTGCAGTACACTATACTCCTGGTCCTCTGAACAGTCTCTTCAGCACAGCCAGGGGGCTAGATGGTTGGTAGAACCCTCTTGTTACTTCTCAAACTGCCTCCACTTGGGAATTCCTTCTCACCTGCTTTTGGAGATTCCTTGAAAGGGAGATCTTAGGGTATCAGCACCCTGATTAAAGAAGCAGTTCTCTGAATTCTCTGAATTCTTGGAAGCAAGAGAATAGATTTCTATTTAGCCGTCTCTCTCTGTGCGTGTGTCTCTGTGCGCTCCTCTCCTTGTATGCCTCTGGTGGGCTATTTATAGGGAGAGCAGGGGTATAATTGTCCCTTGAAATCTGAAAACAGATTGAGTTAATCTGTTTAAATCTGAAAAGTACCCTTGCCGCGAGGCTAGGATCAGCTTCTGCGAAGCTAGGAATAGCAGGTAGCGTCGATCTCCTGATCTATTTTGATTCTTTTCAAATAACTGAAAGATCTCCCCTGATCTTCTTACTTGTTTTAGGAGAGTCAAGAGATTATAATAAACAACTGCCAGATTTGATCTCAATTAGATTTGATTTTGAATAGATTTAATCTCATCTGGAGATTTAATTGGTCAAAGGTGACCATAAGAGAACCGCAGCGGAGCTGGCGCGTCGAGCTCGCAGCGGAGCTGGAATGAGCATCTGGCGAAGCTAGAGGAAGCTCTTCAGCGGAGCTGGATAAATATCTGTGACGAAGCTACCAAACATCCTTCCACGCGGTTGCGTTTGGCTTCGAGCAAAGCTAACTCTCTGCGGAGTTAACTGAGCACTTCAAGTGAAGCTATAAGTTAGCTCACTGATGGAACTTTGAACGGCTTCAAGGCGAGATTGGATAAACTTAGCCTCTCAGGTGAGGCTATCTCCCCGGGCTCATGTGATGCTGAGTGTTGAGCTAACTTAACATCTTAGACCTGCTTAGGTCTCTTCAAAGGCCATCTGGGCTCACTGTCTGCTTCACTGGATCAGTAGAGTCCAAGTCGCCGACTTGTCCCTCGGAGATGGGTGAAAACTGGTCGTCAGCTTGTCCGCCACTTGTCTTTTGTAAATGTTAACAAGTTAGACATTATTCAGGCCAGTCAGGAATCTTGTCTTTTTTAGAGTGTCAATATATGCCATTATAGCTGGGCTAGAAGTCAATTGGGAAAAGATAATCTTTGATACTCTTGTTAAGGACCATATCTTCTTCTTACAATATGAAGCCTTTTTATCACATGTGTTTTAGAAATTTCGCATAGATCTTGCTTTTGAAACGAGTGTTGTCAAAGTTTTCAAACCTTTTGATCGTGTCGTACTTCATCGTATGAAACTTCACGATTTTCCTCACCCTCCACCACAATCTCAACATCCACCCTCTCCTCCTCCACAAAGTTCAACTCAAGCTCCTTCTTCCTCTACTCAGCCTCCTTTCGCTGAACCCTCTTCATCTCAACCACCTCCTTCATATCCCGATACTTTCTACAACTCTCTTTTTGTTGAAATAGAGTCTCTACACGTCAAACAACAATTCATTCAGGACTCTCAGAATGCGTTGCACTTAAATCAATCTTTACTGATGGAACATTTTATGAGTATGCAACTGAAAATGGACTCGTTTGAATCAACTCAAAAGGAAATTCTGGATCTCCTCAAGACCCGTTTTCCACCACCTTCTCCTCCCGGATCTGACATTTGACACTTATGAAGTTGGCTTTGCTACGTGTTTTTGTAATTTCTTGCATCTTTTTTATTTTTCTTTTAGTTATGACTCTTTTAATTTTTTTACTTGACATTTTCTGTTTTATTCTAAAAACAATGGTTGTTAATGTATCTTTTTATGATCTATACTATTTCTCTTTTTGTTAATGACAAAGGAGGAGAAAAATTCTATGTTGATATATGTGTATTGTGATAATGGATATATGATAAATATATGGCAATGCAGGGAACACTTGTTTTGGCAATGTTGTGATATTGTAATGCAGGGAACACTTGTTATTATGGAAATATTTTTATAACTTATGCAGGGGAGAACAAGAACACTTGACTTGTTACGTTCTATTTATTATAACCTGATTATTGCAGGGGGGAGCTTCTCTGCAGGGGGAGTTTTCATAAACACAAGTTGTCATCATCAAAAAGGGGAAGAATGTTGAAGCCTACAAGATTGAAAGATTTTGATAATGGATAACATAGTGATACAGATATATTTGGAGTTCTATCTCAAGCATTTATACAGAGTTCTTGTTGCTCAACCTCAAATGAACACTTTGGGTATTTATGTGTATTTTTAGAATTATTGTTAAAAGCCTTGAATACACACACAATACTGATATAGTCGACTTGACTCCAACTATAGTCAACTAACCTATATCCTAGTCGACTTGACACTTTTTCCAGTCGACTAAGTTCTTCCACAAAAATATCTCTGCTCTTTGTTTATTGTCTGTCATCATTATTAGTTGACTTCCCCTAGAACCTAGTCGACTAACTCCTTATATAGTCGACTAAGCTTGTTCTACTAGTCGACTAAACACAGTTTCTAGAAACTTGTTATCCGTATCAGTCTAGGTATGGTCGACTTACCTCCTATATTAGTCGACTAACTTTGAAAAATTTTGTTCTTCTAGTCGACTAACCTCCATACCCTAGTCGACTAATTGAAGTTTTTGACTGTTGTACAGTTACTGATTTATGGTGTTTTATCTAACATTTTAAATTTTAAATTTGAATTGATAACTTTCCTAACTGACTATAGATTTCACCTATAATAGGGATGTTGTCCTAGGATCAATTCACCAATTCAAAACTCAAATTTTCTGTCCAAAAACTCTATTCAAAATTCTGTTTTTCTGAAAATTTGCTTCCACTTTCTGTTTCTTCACCAATTTCTACTCTATTGTGAAGATTTTTGAAAGTCCACCTATAAGAGACCTTGTCCACAATCACATACAGATTCAAGACTTATAGGATCAATTGTAATCATTCAAAGAGGAGCATTGTACAAGAGCGTCTTCTTGGTGTAGAAGAAAAGTTGTACAAGATGTTTGTCTTCTTAGTGTAAGAGGAGTTGTACATATTTGGCAAAGGGTGTTTTGTCAAGTGGTGTACAGGTATTGGTTTTGGGTGTATCCAAATCAGGAAAGGAAAATCTCAAGCGGAATTACTTGGGAACTGGACGTAGGTCACAAGGACCGAACCAGGATAAATCTCTTGTCTTCGCGTTTGCATTTTTCTGAGTTTTATCTTGTGAATTTTTATTTCCTGCAAGTAGTTTTATTTTATAAACACTATTCACCTCCTTCTAGTGTTTGTGTTACTTGAATATAGATCCTACACTTTGCAAGTTGGATGGCTGATTTATTGTCCACAAATATTACAGTCGCTTCTTCTTGTGGATGATCCAACTCCTTTAAAATGTTTAGCAACCAAATAGCTTCACAAACAGTAAATGAAGCTGCCACATATTCTGCTTCGTTTGAAGATAAGGCCACAACTCCTTACTTCTTTGAGGTCCATGAAAATGCAGTTGACCCAAAATAGAAGACATAGCCAGTGGTGCTTTTCCTCTAATCTTGGTCACCTCCCCAGTCACTATCTGAATAGCCTACTAACTCTGTAGTTTAACCATAAGTATAAAATAGATCAAGGTTGAGTATGCCTTTGATATACTTTAGAATCCTCTTCACAGCTACCCAATGAGACTCATTCGGTATCTCCATATAGCGACTTACAAGTTCGACTCCATAACAATATTGGGCCTTGTGATCATCAAATACCTCAGGCTACCAACTAGACTTTTGAAAAGAGTCAAGTCTATAAAATCTCCATTTTCTTCTCTTGATAGCTTCATTCCTGTGGCTATTGGGGTGTTCACTGGGTTGCAGTTACTCATCTTGAATTTCTCCAAGATCTCCTTCATGTACTTCTTTTGAGATATAAATATCCTATCTTGTTGTTGCTTTACTTTGATACCAAGAAAATAGGACATCAATCCATTGTCCATCATCTCAAATTCATTGAACATCGCCTCCTTGAATTCAACAAGCATCTCGGCGCTACTTTCTGTGTATAAAAAGTCATCAATATAAAGGCAAATTATTAGAAATTCGCCTTGATGGTTCCTCTTCATGTAGATGGCATGCTCATAAGGACATTTGGTGAAGCGATTTTGATGAAGATAACCATCAACTCGGGCATTCCATGTGGTGCCTGCTTTAAGCCGTACAGGGCTTTTTTTAGGCGTTATACTTTGTCTTCTTATTCTTTTACCAGAAAACCTTCTGGTTATTGTACATACACGTCTTCTTAAAAAATATTATTGAGAAATGCAGACTTGACATCTAAATGATATGTCTTCCACTTTGATGAGCTACAACTGAAATTAATAGTCTTACCGTGTCCAATCGAGCTATTGGTGCAAAGACTTCTTCATAGTCGATGCCGTATTTTTGTTTGTATCCTTTCGCTACAAGCCTCGCCTTGTACCGATCAACCTCACCATCTGCTGTGTGTTTGATCTTGTACACCCATTTGACACGTATTGCCTTGTGATTTTATAAAAGTGTTGTCAACTCTCATATGTCATTCTTTTGGATGGCATGCATCTCCTTCTTCATTGCCAATCGTCAAAAATCTTCTTCCTTAGCCTCTTTGAAAGTGAGAGGCTCATGATCAACATATAAGCAGAAGAGATTAGTCTCTCCATCTTCTTCTATCTGCTCATAAATTTTTCTGAGGCTTCTCATTTTAATGAGACCTTATTGCACGAAGGATTCGCTACTACAACCTTCCCCAGAAGACGGAGAACCTCTTGCAGGAGATGATGTAGCATGTTAAAGAGATGGTGGTGTAGCTAGTGGTGGAACCTCCTATAGGGGCTCGTTAGGTTTTTTTCACCACGGGTTGCTCTTTGATAGTCTCTTCATTAATCCAACTCCATGATTCAGCTTCATTGAAGACAACATCTCTACTAACCACTAGTTTCTTAGTTAGTGGATTGTAGAGCTTGTATGTCTTTGACTCCTCACTATATCCAATGAAAGTGCATTTTTCACCATAATTGTCAAGCTTCTTCCTTTTGACTTCAGGTACTTGAGCATATGCAACACACCCAAAAATTCGTAGGTGTGCGACATTAGGCATGTAAACGCTCCGTACCTCTTGAGGAGTCTTACCCTTTACTTGCTTCATCGGTCACCGGTTGAGCGAGTAAGTTGAACACGCCATAGCTTCTGCCCAAAACTGCTTCAGCAGCCCCTTTTCTTTAAGCATGATTCTTGTCATGTCAAGAATGGTGCGATTCTTTCTTTCTGCGAAGCCATTTTGCTGAGATATGTAGGCAGTAGTAAACTACCTCTTTATTACTTGCTTTCTGCAATATTCTTGAAACAAATTTAAGGTGTACTTATCACCTCGATCAGATCGGAGAGTTATTAGCTTATGGCCACTCTTCGCTTCAACAAGAGCTTTAAAATTTTTGAAGGTAGTAAAGCAACATATTTTTCTTTAAGAATGTACACCCTCAATTTTTTACTGAAATCATCAATGAAGGTAATAAAATATCTATTACCTTCTAAAGAGACGGGATCTAGTAGTCCGCAGATGAACTTGCAATGGTACCTCCGCTCTCCACGACTTTCCACTGGGAAAAAAAGTCGTGCTTGCTTGCCAATTATGCAAACTTCACAAGTATGACTTGATGGATCGATTGTTGGTAAACCTCGTACCATGCCGATTATAAAAAATAGCTTTAGGCCGCTAATGTTTAGATGGCCGAAGCGAAGATGCCACCTCTATGACTCATTCTTTAAAAGTCCTTGAAAACCCTTCTCAACTTTCGGGTTTAGGTGCAATGGTAACATGCGGTTCCTTGTCATCTTAGCATAAATTATAAGACCTATTTTTGCATTTTTCAACCAAAGATGGTTGCTCTTCATGTATACTTTATATTCTTTTTCGAGTAATTGACCGATGCTGAGAATATTACTATTCACGTTAGGAATATAATAAACATCAGAAATATACTCGGGCTTACCATCCTTTTGGTAGATTTTGATCTCCCCTTTGCCTTCAACGGGGAGTTTTAAAGAATCTCCTAAGCTCACACTTTCATGAACTCCTTCTACGAGTTTCATGAAAAGTTCTCTCTTCCCACACATGTGGTTGCTAGCACCCGAGTCAAGGTACCAAACATCATTCTGAACACTTGAATCATCGTGAGCAAGAAGAAGAGTAGAGTTATTACCCACATCATTAGTTGTTTCGGCAAGATTGGTAAGATCTTCAGTTCTGTGCCAGCAATCCGAGACATAGTGTCCAAATTTTTGACAGTTGTAGCATGACGTTCTTGTTGTTTTTACGTCCAGATGTAAATCTTTCCCGATTGCTTCGTCCTCGACATCTAAAGCTTTAGAACTCCACTTGATTTTGAGTGGTTCATTGTTAGGGACCACGTCCCCTACCTCTACCATGATCACGACCTCTACTATGTGAGTTTTGATCATTTAGAGTCAGATTTGACTCTAATGCTTGTTCAAAAACTATGAAACCAGTCTTCTTTTGCATGCGTTGCTTATGAACTTGGAGAGATCCCAAAAGCTCCTCTATTGAGATCTCCTTCAAATTTTTGGACTCCTCAATTGCTGCCACCACGTGGTCGAACTTTGATGTGAGGGATCAGAGCAATTTCTTCATCACTCGGATGTCCTCCATCTTCTCTTCATTTCTTCTCATTTTATTCACATTTAAAAGTAATCGTGAATAATAATCAGAGATTTTTTCTTCATCTTTTATTTAGGCAGCTTTAAGATCGCCCCTCAAAGTTTGGAGGCGAATTCGCTTCACCCACTCAACTCCTTTGTAGATGGTAGCAAGGATTTTTAATGCTTCCTTGCTCGTCATTGCTTTGGCAACTCTCTCGAAGGTAGACTCGTTCAACCCTTGATAGAGTAGAAAACGAGCCTTACTATCCTTCTTTCTTTACTCTCTAAGAGCCTTCTTCTCTTCGGCGGTGTAAGCTGCTTCTACCTCCGGTGTGGGTTCCTTAAACCCATCAAAGATTAGCTCCCACAATTCTTGAGAACCAAATAGAGCTTTCAACTGAATTGAACAACTCTCATAATTATCTTTCAATAACTTGGGTACATGTGGATTGAAGAGATTGTTGGTGGAGGCCATGAGGAGAAGAGGAAATGGAAAAAAAATATTAAATTGGCTCTGATGCCAATTGTTGTATACTATTCTACGGACTAATATACTATAATCTAAAATTTTAAGCGGAGAATGGATCTTATTCAACTTTTCTTTCTTTCTTTCTTTCTTACTTGCTTGAAAAAAACAAAGAGGTACACTAGCCTTTTATAGGCTTACCAATCATCTACTTTAATATCATAAACAAATGACATTAATGCATATATGACTCTTTAACTTCTCCAATTCAAGGTGACTTTTCATTTTTTTCAAATTGATGATGACTCTTCATTCTTTCAATTGATGATGACTCTTCATTTCTCCTAATTGATGATGATAACTCTTCATTTCTTCACTTTATGGTGTCTCTTTTTACTTCCAAACTTAATGTCATAAAAGGCATTTTTATTTGATATTCCAACCAAGAGCAGCAGGCTAATTATGGCAGCCGCGAAGGCGGACGTGAACAAGGATAATTTGAGAGTCTCTGATGTCATGATAATATGAAGAAAAAGAAGTTTCAGTATGTATATTCATAAAGCAATTTCATCAATATATATATATATATATATATATATATATATATATATATATATATATATATATATATATATATATATATATATATATATAGCTAAGTAAACGAGAAGTAAGATAAGGAAAGATAAGAATATCTAAAGATAAAGGTATCTAAAAATAAGAGTATCTAACATTATATATTTCTGAAAGTGCCCATCTTAACTACATTGAATTAAACTAACAACAATATTAGGAAAACCACAATATCATTGTCATTTTAAGAAATTTATTCCATGCCAAAAAACCTCCTCCCCTTGCCTTAACTTTCAGCCTTTAATTAGCCATCTCAATATTTTGCGCTTGATTATTAAAGAACTCCTTTCAGCTTTTACATCCTTTACCAGTAATCAGTTACTAACTGTTTTTTGGGTCATAATGACCCTCACCATATTCTTTTCCTTAAAAGAAAAAAATCTTTTCTAATTTTTTTTCCTTTTTATGCTAAATTTTCACATGATGACATTTCTGGTAGAGTACCATATAAAATAAAGTCAAAGCTTGATTGTTAGAAAATTCTAAAAAGCTACGTCTTTTTCTTTTAGTCTAACGCTTATTTAGATGCTCATTTCAAATATCAAGAAGTAACATGCATGAAAATGCTGAAAGTATTAAGACAAATGGTTATAGATAACTTTTCTAATGTCAACAGTTACCTTCCTACAATCAATAACTAGATTTGGTGTGCAGTTTAATTATAATTGTGTTTACTATATTTGATCAAAATCCAATCTAAAACCCCAACTCAATGAGTATTGGGTATGTCACAACTTACTCTTGCATATCGGTACCTGAAACACTTGATAGGCATCAAATTCTCAATCAAGACCCGATTGGTCTGATGCCTCGTGTATAGGATTTGGGTTAGAAATTTGAATCCAGTGTTTCTTTGGATTAGGATATGGATAGAGAAAATTCAGAAATTACATGATGAATTTCAACCCTAAAAAACTATTTTATGAGGGAATGAAATATATTGAAATTGACTGTCACTTTTTTTATCTCAAAATTGTCTTAAATGAGGAACTATTGTTCTTCTTCATACCTAGACTTCCTGGCACACACCATAGTGAGTTGGACTGAGGATGTTATCTCGAAATTGTCTTAAATGATGAAACTTCATTTTATTAAATTATGCTTAATGATGTCTGGATGCAGTTTTGTTTCCCCGAGATTCCCGCTTCTAAGCATGTGACTTCGCTTCTGTACATTGCATCTTATTAGCTGTGAACAGCAACAAAAGGGGTGTCAAAAGAAGTTTGTTGCCCATGTGCTGAGTGGATCCCACAAGTCTCAGGACTGTGTCGGATGCGGGAAAACAGTTCTTTCTTGAACTATTACAGATTCCTTTCACACAGTTGGTAGATATTTTTCCTGCCTCCCATTAACTATAGTGGAATCCAAGCTGGAGATAATAAAGGAGGCTTAGCCCCAGCAGATATTCATAGCAACAAGAAACTAGAACAACCAATAGCTTTAGCAGAAGAAAGCAGCAGCCATGGCTGAATCCATAGCTCTAGGAGCCTTTCTGCAAGTCCTCTTTGAGAAAACAGCATCCCTCACACCCGTCCTCTATAGGCAGTACAAAACATGTTTGGGGGTTGATGTCAACAAAGAAGCAGCAAAGCTACGGAGCACTCTTGAAATCATTCAAGCTGTTATTGAAGATGCAGAGAAGAAGCAACACAACGACAAGGCCGTCGGACTCTGGTTGGCGAAGCTCAAGGATGCGGCCTATGATGTTGATGACATACTTGATGAGTTCCAGTGGGAAGTACTGCGGAAGGAGGCTGAGGCTGAGGACAGCATGAAAAGGAAGGTGCGCCACTTCTTCTCTTCTCAAAATCCTATTTTGTTTCACATTAGAATGGGCCGTAGAATTAAAGAGTTTGTGGAGAAACTCGATCTCATTGCTGCCGAGAGATCCAGGTTTGATTTGAGCAGGTCTAGTGCTTGCGCAAGTAACTACCAGATTGGAAGCAGTAAGAGGACAGAGACCCATTCATTAGTTGATGAATCAAAAGTTGTTGGAAGAGAAGCGGATAAAAATAATATTGTAGAGATGTTGATTAGCCTTGACACCAGAGACTGTCCTTCAGTCCTTCCCATTGTGGGGATGGGTGGGCTCGGTAAGACGACGCTTGCCCAAATGGTCTACAATGACCCGAGGGTGGAAGATCGGTTTCCGCTAAGGATGTGGGTTTGTGTCTCAGACATATTTGATGTTGCAAGGCTCGCTGAAGAAATAATCAAATCTGCAACAGAGAGCCCATGCAGTGGTTGTAGCATGGATCAGTTACAAAAGAAACTCAGAGAAACACTCACTTCAAAGAGATACCTGCTAGTGCTAGATGACGTATGGAACGAAGATGCTACTAAGTGGGAGGAACTAAGCGTTCTATTATCCCATGGAGAACAAGGCAGTACAATTGTGGTGACAACCCGTATCCAGAGGATTTCATCGATTGTGGGAACGATGCCTGCATACAAATTAGATTGTTTGTCAGAAGAAGACTGCTGGACTCTATTCAAACAGAGAGCATTATTAGGTGCGGAAGAGCCTTCAAATTTGGTAGAGATTGGCAAGGAAATAGTCAAGAAGTTCGGGGGCTGCCCCTGGCCGCAAAGACTGTAGGGAGCTTCATGCGCCTTAAGAAGGAGGAAAAGGAGTGGTTGTCTGTGTTGCAGAGTGAAATATGGGATCTACCCACTGGGGAGAATGAAATCCTACCTGCATTGAGGCTGAGCTATGATTATTTGCCTTCTCATTTAAAACAATGCTTCGCTTACTGTGCTATTTTCCCAAAGGATTATGATTTAAAAAAGGATGTCTTGATTCAACTCTGGATGGCTAATGGTTTAATCCCACACGGAGGTAAAATGGAGTTGGAGGACAAGGGCCGCGACATTTTCAATGAGTTGGTATCGAGGTCTTTCTTGCAAGATGTGAAAGATGTTCGTGCAAGTTACTATAAACTTATTCCCACCACATGTTGCAAAATGCACGATCTTGTTCATGACCTCGCACAATCTATTACTAGAAATGAATGTTGTTGCATTCTTGAAGATAAAGAGTTTGAAGGAGGTCAAAGTGTTGCAATGCGTCATGTTTCAATTGGTCGAGGAGTCACCGCCATGATCGTTGAAAAGGTCGCATTGACTTTCTCCAAGTCCATGCGCACTCTAGTTCAGTTATATTTCTCACCGCTCAAAATTCTCAAAAGTTTACCAGCCAATTCTCTAAGGGTCTTAGCCTTGCCAACCAACCACTTAAAGATATTCCAGTTTCCATTGACCATTTGAAGCATCTGAGGTACCTGAATCTCTCATGTACTGATGTAGAACCTTACCTGAAGTCACAACTCGACTCTTCCATTTGCAGACATTGAAACTAGAAGGTTGTGATAATCTTCGTGAGCTTCCTAAGGGCATCAAAAACTTGAAAAATCTTAGGCATTTATGTATTCACGGGTGTGACAAACTAAAGTACATGCCGAGCGGTATGGGCAATTTAATCTTCCTGCGAACATTGACAAAATATGTGATTGAAGCAAGACAGGCAGTGGCAGCATAAGAGAGTTGAAAGAGCTGAAAATCAGTGGTGAGTTCGAACTTGAGGGGCTCAATAATGTGAAGAATGGAGAAGATGCTAAGGAAGCGCACTTGTCTTCCAAACATGATCTTCAGTCTGTTACTCTAAGCTGGGATTATATTATTGACGAGCAAAGCGTTCTCCACGCGGAAGAGGTGATAGAGTGCCTTCAGCCTCCTCAAAACATTAAGCAGTTGAACATAAATTTCTATCCGGGCACCGTCTTTCCGAACTGGATGATGATGTGTGCAGCACACCTCCCGAATCTGGTTAAAATTCATATATCTGGTGGCAGTAGATGTGAACATCTCCCAGCGCTCGGGCAGCTTCATTCACTTGAGGTTCTCGAGATATTCAAAATGGCTGGAGTCAAGTACATCGGCGGTGGTCAAAGCTCGTTCCATGGAAGTGGAGCTGAAATATTCCCTTCATTGAAAAAATTGAAACTAAATGACATGGCTAACTTGGAGGAATGGGTGGGATGTGAAGCGACAGGGGCATCAGCATTTTTCCCAAACCTTGTCAAGCTGGAAATTACATTTTGCCCCAAAATGAAATCCATGCCGCATCTTCCGTCTCTCCAAAAGCTACACGTGTCTAATTGCCCTCTTCTTCTTCCTGAGAAAGGGTTCTTTCTGAAAATGAATTTTTGAAGAAATTATATATGGAAAGATGTGGCAAGCTAGAACAGTTGCTGAGCAATGAGGATGTGAGAGACTCTAACACATTCCCTAGGCATCTGGAATCTCTACGAATATCATCTTGTGATGAGTTAACTTCATTATCAGATGAGTTCTTGTTTCATTTGAGCTCCCTCAAGGAACTGGAGATCCGCCAGTGCAAGAACCTGGTTGGTGCATCATCATTATCGTCATCATCCACCGGTATCAGAGGAGAAAGGGGGTTGCAACTGCAATACCTCACTACTCTCGAAAGTCTTGAAATTGAAAACTGTGAGAAATTGATCGGGGATCCACTGGAATTACCTCAATCCCATGCCTGAAGAAGTTAGGACTACAACAATGCCCTAACCTCCGATCCTTGTCGGAGGAGCTGCAGTGCTTCACTGCACTTCGAGAATTGAAGATTATTTCATGTAAAAACTTGGTAGCTTTGCCAGATGGGTTAGGATGCCTCACGGCACTTAAAATGCTTGAGATCACCAAGTGCACTGGGATAACTGCATTACCAGAATGGCTGGGATGCCTCAGCAGTCTCGAAGATCTGAGTATTGGGTGGAACAGTTTGTTATCTCTTCCCCAATCTCTGGGATGCCTCACAAACCTCACTTCTTTGAAGATTAAAGATATAGCATGGTCATCTCTGCCCGATTGTCTGGGAAGGCTCACCGCACTTGAGTCTCTATCAATTTCACACTGCGCTGAGCTGACCTCATTGCCAGAAGGGCTGGAGGGCCTCACCAAACTAAACCATCTGAAGATTAAGGACTGCCCTAAGCTGATCTCTTTGCCAGAGAGTCTGCAACGTCAACTGCCCAAGCTTCGGATGATTACTATTTACAGCTGCCCAATCCTGCAGAGGAAATGCGAAACTGGAGGAGAGTACTGGCGCCTCGTTTCACACATCCCCCACAGGTACATAGGATCTCTGAGCAGCAGCGATGAAAACAATTAGAGGGTCCTTGGAGCTGCAACCCCAGAAGCATCCTTTGTGGTTCTTCTTAGAGCGACAGCCCTGTCTCATCTAGTCTTTGCGCCTGGGAACAACACTCAGTCTCTAGATTCTTCACTTCAAGGTATATAATGATGCTCTTCTAACCAGATTAACTATTTTCAAATACATCCTTTCCCAGTTCTTCTTCATTTGTCTCATGTGCATCTTCATTTTCTTTTTACGAACAGAAAAGTTGCTGTCAGTGGAGGAGTTCCTGCAAAGCATTTGATTCTTCCAATTATTTTGGAACTGATGTACTCAAGCACAAAGAAATCATCGGTCATGCAACTAGCCATTGTCCATTTGGTATGTTGTATTTTAATTGCATGAAAGAGCAGCTTTAAAATCTGTGATTGATCATCTAGGAGTTACTACAGGGTTTTAGTTTTTAATGATCTTCTTCGTCATCCTTTATTAACATTCATGCATCTTGTTTGCAAGTCGAGGCCTTTAAAGTACAAGACATGTTCCTTTCAGTCTAGAAGTTGAAATCACAGCACTTAGGCTGTGTTTGTGTAATACCCCTAATCTAATAATACTGTATTTTATTTTCTTCAAGTATTTATTTTGATTTACCGATTATTTTTAATTAATCAAGTTAATTTATTTCTCTCTTGATTATTATTGTTGGATATGCAAATTATTTTCAGATAGTAAATGACAAATTATTCTTCCATTATTATTTATTTCTATTAGTGTTATTTCTATTTTATTGTCGGTGTTTATTAATTATTATTAGTGATAATATTATATTCTCTATTTATTTTAATATTGGCATTGGTACTAATGTTATTCATTCAGGTTGTGTATCCTTGTTTAGCCTCTCACCTTATTTTTCTATTCACCCGGATTGGATCCTAATCCAGTTGACCCCAAGCCCATTTACATATTAACCTAACCTATTGATCCTATATCTATTGGATCCAAACCCGTTGCCTATATCCACTATATTCTCAAACCCATGCCCAATGACCCATCTTATTTATTTCCTAATCCTCCCTTAACCCTAAACCTAACCTCTTTGCTAACCTTCTCCTCTCCAATAACAGCAGCCGCACTCTCCTCTCTCTCTCCTCCGCAGGTGTGAGGTCACCACCACAACCCCTCTTGTGCGCACAAGATCTCCATCCAGCCGCCCACCACTTCCACCATTGCCGCGACCACCAACAGCCCGAGCAACTATCTCGCCTCTGGCCTTTCCTGTAACGCCCCGATCCTAAAGATACGGAGACGTTATGGCGACGCATATACGCGAGGAAAATACCCCACGTATACACGCTAAGCCTCAATTGTAACCTGAAACAAGCTATAAATCTAAACGTAATAAATCATGACTATTGCAATACCACATATAAACAACTACGCATGATATCATATGAATCAAGAGATAGAAGAATGACTGGAATAAGAACTGAACTGATATGACAAGAATCAGGAAATAATATGAAAGCTAAAAAGATAAGAGTACCAGAATAGAATAGGAAGAAGCTCCAGCTATTCGCGAAGCATACGGCCTCAACGAACACCTGCACAAAGGAAACCAACCGTCCAATATCTGGACGTGCAAATTCAGGGTCGTCAGAACGCGACCATAATGAGTGTGTGTGTAAAGGGGAAAAGCTCGTGCAGAAGAAACAATGTGCATAAATAGTAATAAGAGCAACTACAGATAAAAGAGGCCATATAACAGATAAATAACAGAACTGTAATAAACATAATAATACACGAATAAAGATAGGCAACAACTGATCAATAGTAAGCAAGCAACTGATGTCACAATAGGTAACCTATCATATGTCACTAGGCTGGTATCCAAGTCTGGTCAGGGTTATAGTTATATGTCTATCACAGTGATATAAATGTACAATCAGGTGATTGTGGTCAGTCCCAATATATTAACAGTTTATTATCATTTATTATGTCAGCGAACACCAATTGCCACCTGTAATAGACGCATCCCATACTACGCCTACTACATGTGTCAATCAGGGTCCTAAGTTATTGAAATCAATGGAAGAGACTTTGTCCATGCTTTAGGTGGGTCCCGTACATACCCGGGACCACGGCCCAGATGCCTGGCGCTGAACCAGGCCCTACCGCCAGGTAGTCAGTAACAGTAACAGTACTCACAGTAACACTGTGGAACAGTAAACTCACAGTAGCACTGTGGAACAGTAAACAGATGGGATGTCAGTCATCCCCCGGAACCCTGCAGTGGAACCGTAAGTCGGCTGCGCAACCTGTATCCTAGGTCCACCCAAAATACAGACGCTGTCTCCTCCATCAATTTCCCCAATCCCGGTGTAAGTAGTCCGTTTACATTATTATTTATTTAATTCAGTTAAATCAGTCAATGTCCATATTATCTAAAACATTGAGAAGATACGGTGACAGTAACAATAACAGTACAGTAACAGTCAATCAGTAATCGTATACACGGTGAACGATATCAGTAACAGTGAACAGTAATAGTAACCGTGTATACGATGATCAATGGGACTGTACAGAGTGTTACGGTCAAACAAATCATTTCCCAGTAACTTTCAGTAACATGAATAATATAACAGTAACAGTCTAGCTACTGCTCAATAAACAGTCTCAACTAAAGCTGACCATAATCTCATCCATTCATGTTAAAGAGATATCAATAACTAATCCATCAACTTATAGTCTCAATACAATTCTCATGAATCACTAAGTATCAGTCCGTATCAGTGCAATCCAAAACGGTGACTATCATATCAATGAATCTGTAATTAGTCCTCTCCTCAACACCAATATGTTCTAATCCTATACCCTCAACAACTGAGATCAAATAATAACTATTATCAAACTCCAAGATGTAGATCACCATCATAATAAGTCATCTCTGTTAACTGAAATAATCAATAACCAATCATGAAGTATATGGTATGTCCTCGAGATCAACAAGTCAATACATATTGAATTATATCTAAACAGTCAACATCCTCAATAAGTAATCTAGAATATCTACTCTTGATAATCAACATCAATAACATAGCATCTAACAGATCCCAAATGCCTGCAACGTCAATCTCACCACAATACAAGACAGGCTCCAATAAAAAGGAATATAGATCCTGGGTAACCTCTAACTCAAGATCAATTTAAGTCACAACTCAACTAATCCAGTCATATCTGATATGTCCTCAATACTCAACTAATAAAGTCAGGTCTAATTACTGATCATCATACAATGTAAATAGCATAAGTCCCAGATCAATCCAAAGTCATCCTATCTAACTTACATTCCCAACAGTTACATGATCGTCAAGTATCGATATACATCAATGAATTTGATATAATAATTGTCATTCCAACATATATCAATATCAGCACTAATCCCCTCACTCTAACATACAACTTTAAATCTCAAATCCTCAAGAGTTCACATTTCTATTAAGATCAAACATGATATCCCAATACTCGGTATCACAACATATACATGCATCTAAGTTCTATTAGATCAAGTCATTACCACCAATATCCATCTCAAATACCCTCATGCTACATCCTGATATGTCTACAACAATACTCTAGATATACATAGGACAAACATGAGGGTTCTAACATGTATCAATAATCATGCATATCATATCCCTATACACCCAACATGAAAAATAACAGGAGATGACCGTCCACCCCCACGCTCGATGATCTCCACACATAAACATGTAACATAAGAAATCTACTCAACAATTTACATCACATATAAAATAATATCTGCGATCATTTAATAAATAAAGAGAGAGAAAGAGAGAGAGAGAGAGACACTCACCTGAGATCCATCCCAAGTCCGAAGCACTGAGATTACAAGGCCTTGATAAATCTACATGAATTATTAAATAGAAATTGTTAGATTCTTTTAAAAGAATATTTTAAGGAGTTTAAATCTTAGTTAATTAGTTTGGGAGTTGGAGATATGATACTTTAGGTTTACTGAATTTAGTAGGTTTTGTTTAAACCAATCTCTAATTTTTGTTAGATTTTTAATAGGGTTAAATCATTAAAATACTTAACGGTTCTAGATTTAACATTAAGGAATAATGGTTTTAAAGTGGGTGATTTGAATTTAATTTCATGTTGGTATCACTCTAAAATTTTTATCTTAGAAAGAAAAAGTGTTATAGGATATTATTTATATTTTTCTCTATTTTTATTTTTATTTTTATTTTATTTTTTTATCAGAAATTTATTTAAATTAAATTATGGGTTTATATATCTACATATTATTTTAATTGGATTATAGATTGGGTTTTGATCTATAAAAATATTCATGGAGATCTTGGAATAGACGTGATTTTAATAAAAACAATTTATATCAAATAAATTTTGATAAAATAAATTTTGATAAAATAAATTACTTACTTCATCTTTGATCCCCTAGCATGCTCCTCAATTTACACTTCAAGATCCTTTGCTCATGAGGAGAAAAGAAGGAAGAAGATGGACAAAGTTGGGTTTATGGTTTTCTTGAGGTAGAAGAGGAAGAAATGTTTAGGTTCTTTGAACCTGGACTTTAATTAGGCTAGATTGCTTAATTTAGTAAGATAGGATTAGGATGGAAATTTGGATTGGAATTAAATATTTAAATTAGATTCTAGATTTGGATTTGGATTAGGATTTATTAAGATCATGATTTTGAAAATAAGATTAGGGTTAGGATTAGAATTGAGTTTTGGGTTAATGGTTAAGAATCTCATGCTAATGGGTTTTGGGCTTTAATTAAAAGAAATAAATAATATGAAGAATGAGAAAAATAGATAGTGGGCTTATGGGCTTAGACAAAAATAGAGAAAGGGGAAAAAGAATGAAAATAAGAAGTGGGCTTGGCTCAGGTGGGCTTAGCATGAAAGGAAAATAAAATGAAATGAAAAGGAGAATGGGTTAGACTTATTGGGCTTGGAATGAAAATAATAATACTATCCATTAATAATAATTTAAAATAATTAAATATGAGCAATAAGAGTTTACAAGTCATACATAATACTAAGACGAATAATGATAATAAATCAAGTTAGCAAATAATACTAAAATAACTAGTAAAATAAAATAAATACTTGTAGAAAAATAAAAATACAGCATTATTAGATTAGGGATATTACATTCTACCCACCTTAATAAAAATTTCGTCCTCGAAATTTCAATAAGGCGAGGAATGGTAAAAGAATCAAGGTCAAGAAGAAACAAACAAGTTTCAAACAGGGAATGATAAAAGAATCAACAATCAAGAGGAAACATAAACAGGCTTCCACGTCGTCTCGTTGGGACACCACGATTTCGCTGCGCGCTCTGATCTCTGGTACCATCTTCAACATGGAGTAACCGATCTCAAGAGATAGAATCAGAGAAATGAATAGGAAAGAAGGACGAAATCAAGATGGACATCCAAATCACTCTAATTGAAGTGTTGAAATCATGAATATCAACAGATCAAGAACGGAATTCCAAAGGGAGGACGATCAATTTCCAAATGGGGTCAATATTATCACGTGAATAGTATATGTATATTGCAGTGTCAACATAACTGTCTCAGGTTACAGGTAGGAACTAGGTTCTCCTTTATGTCGAACCTAGGCTCTGATACTACTCTGTAACGCCCCGATCCTAAAGATACGGAGACGTTATGGCGACACATATACGCGAGGAAAATACCCCACGTATACACGCTAAGCCTCAATTGTAACCTGAAACAAGCTATAAATCTAAACGTAATAAATCATGACTACTGCAATACCACATATAAACAACCACGCATGATATCATATGAATCAAGAGATAGAAGAATGACTGGAATAAGAACTGAACTGATATGATAAGAATCAAAAAATAATATGAAAGCTAAAAAGATAAGAGTACCAGAATAGAATAGGAAGAAGCTCCAGCTATTCGCGAAGCATACGGCCTCAACGAACACCTGCACAAAGGAAACCAACCGTCCAATATCTGGACGTGCAAATTCAGGGTCGTCAGAACGCGACCATAATGAGTGTGTGTGTAAAGGGGAAAAGCTCGTGCAGAAGAAACAATGTGCATAAATAGTAATAAGAGCAACTACAGATAAAGAGGCCATATAACAGATAAATAACAGAACTGTAATAAACATAATAATAACACGAATAAAGATAGGCAACAACTGATCAATAGTAAGCAAGCAACTGATGTCACAATAGGTAACCTATCATATGTCACTAGGCTGGTATCCAAGTCTGGTCAGGGTTATAGTTATATGTCTATCACAGTGATATAAATGTACAATCAGGTGATTGTGGTCAGTCCCAATATATTAACAGTTCATTATCATTTATTATGTCAGCGAACACCAATTGCCACCTGTAATAGACGCATCCCATACTACGCCTACTACATGTGTCAATCAGGGTCCTAAGTTATTGAAATCAATGGAAGAGACTTTGTCCATGCTTTAGGTGGGTCCCGTACATACCCGGAACCACGGCCCAGATGCTTGGCGCTGAACCAGGCCCTACCGCCAGGTAGTCAGTAACAGTAACAGTACTCACAGTAACACTGTGGAACAGTAAACTCACAGTAGCACTGTGGAACAGTAAACAGATGGGATGTCAGTCATCCCCCGGAACCCTGCAGTGGAACCGTAAGTCGGCTGCGCAACCTGTATCCTAGGTCCACCCAAAATACAGACGCTGTCTCCTCCATCAATTTCCCCAATCCCGGTGTAAGTAGTCCGTTTACATTATTATTTATTTAATTCAGTTAAATCAGTCAATGTCCATATTATCTAAAACATTGGGACGATACGGTGACAGTAACAATAACAGTACAGTAACAGTCAATCAGTAATCGTATACACGGTGAACGATATCAGTAACAGTGAACAGTAACAGTAACCGTGTATACGATGAACAATGGGACTGTACAGAGTGTTACGGTCAAACAAATCATTTCCCAGTAACTTTCAGTAACATGAATAATATAACAGTAACAGTCTAGCTACTGCTCAATAAACAGTCTCAACTAAAGCTGACCATAATCTCATCCATTCATGTTAAAGAGATATCAATAACTAATCCATCAACTTATAGTCTCAATACAATTCTCATGAATCACTAAGTATCAGTCCGTATCAGTGCAATCCAAAACGGTGACTATCATATCAATGAATCTGTAATTAGTCCTCTCCTCAACACCAATATGTTCTAATCCTATACCCTCAACAACTGAGATCAAATAATAACTATTATCAAACTCCAAGATGTAGATCACCATCATAATAAGTCATCTCTGTTAACTGAAATAATCAATAACCAATCATGAAGTATATGGTATGTCCTCGAGATCAACAAGTCAATACATATTGAATTATATCTAAACAGTCAACATCCTCAATAAGTAATCTAGAATATCTACTCTTGATAATCAACATCAATAACATAGCATCTAACAGATCCCAAATGCCTGCAACGTCAATCTCACCACAATACAAGACAGGCTCCAATAAAAAGGAATATAGATCCTGGGTAACCTCTAACTCAAGATCAATTTAAGTCACAACTCAACTAATCCAGTCATATCTGATATGTCCTCAATACTCAACTAATAAAGTCAGGTCTAATTACTGATCATCATACAATGTAAATAGCATAAGTCCCAGATCAATCCAAAGTCATCCTATCTAACTTACATTCCCAACAGTTACATGATCGTCAAGTATCGATATACATCAATGAATTTGATATAATAATTGTCATTCCAACATATATCAATATCAGCACTAATCCCCTCACTCTAACATACAACTTTAAATCTCAAATCCTCAAGAGTTCACATTTCTATTAAGATCAAACATGATATCCCAATACTCGGTATCACAACATATACATGCATCTAAGTTCTATTAGATCAAGTCATTACCACCAATATCCATCTCAAATACCCTCATGCTACATCCTGATATGTCTACAACAATACTCTAGATATACATAGGACAAACATGAGGGTTCTAACATGTATCAATAATCATGCATATCATATCCCTATACACCCAACATGAAAAATAACAGGAGATGACCGTCCACCCCCACGCTCGATGATCTCCACACATAAACATGTAACATAAGAAATCTACTCAACAATTTACATCACATATAAAATAATATCTGCGATCATTTAATAAATAAAGAGAGAGAAAGAGAGAGAGAGAGAGACACTCACCTGAGATCCATCCCAAGTCCGAAGCACTGAGATTACAAGGCCTTGATAAATCTACATGAATTATTAAATAGAAATTGTTAGATTCTTTTAAAAGAATATTTTAAGGAGTTTAAATCTTAGTTAATTAGTTTGGGAGTTGGAGATATGATACTTTAGGTTTACTGAATTTAGTAGGTTTTGTTTAAACCAATCTCTAATTTTGTTAGATTTTTAATAGGGTTTAAATCATTAAAATACTTAACGGTTCTAGATTTAACATTAAGGAATAATGGTTTTAAAGTGGGTGATTTGAATTTAATTTCATGCTGGTATCACTCTAAAATTTTTATCTTAGAAAGAAAAAGTGTTATAGGATATTATTTATATTTTTCTCTATTTTTATTTTTATTTTTATTTTATTTTTTTTATCAGAAATTTATTTAAATTAAATTATGGGTTTATATATCTACATATTATTTTAATTGGATTATAGATTGGGTTTTGATCTATAAAAATATTCATGGAGATCTTGGAATAGACGTGATTTTAATAAAAACAATTTATATCAAATAAATTTTGATAAAATAAATTTTGATAAAATAAATTACTTACTTGATCTTTGATCCCCTAGCATGCTCCTCAATTTACACTTCAAGATCCTTTGCTCATGAGGAGAAAAGAAGGAAGAAGATGGACAAAGTTGGGTTTAGGGTTTTCTTGAGGTAGAAGAGGAAGAAATGTTTAGGTTCTTTGAACCTGGACTTTAATTAGGCTAGATTGCTTAATTTAGTAAGATAGGATTAGGATGGAAATTTGGATTGGAATTAAATATTTAAATTAGATTCTAGATTTGGATTTGGATTAGGATTTATTAAGATCATGATTTTGAAAATAAGATTCGGGTTAGGATTAGAATTGAGTTTTGGGTTAATGGTTAAGAATCTCATGCTAATGGGTTTTGGGCTTTAATTAAAAGAAATAAATAATATGAAGAATGAGAAAAATAGATAGTGGGCTTATGGGCTTAGACAAAAATAGAGAAAGGGGAAAAAGAATGAAAATAAGAAGTGAGCTTGGCTCAGGTGGGCTTAGCATGAAAGGAAAATAAAATGAAATGAAAAGGAGAATGGGTTAGACTTATTGGGCTTGGAATGAAAATAATAATACTATCCATTAATAATAATTTAAAATAATTAAATATGAGCAATAAGAGTTTACAAGTCATACATAATACTAAGACGAATAATGATAATAAATCAAGTTAGCAAATAATACTAAAATAACTAGTAAAATAAAATAAATACTTGTAGAAAAATAAAAATACAGTATTATTAGATTAGGGATATTACATTCTACCCACCTTAATAAAAATTTCGTCCTCGAAATTTCAATAAGGCGAGGAATGGTAAAAGAATCAAGGTCAAGAAGAAACAAACAAGTTTCAAACAGGGAATGATAAAAGAATCAACAATCAAGAGGAACATAAACAGGCTTCCACGTCGTCTCGTTGGGACACCACGATTTCGCTGCGCGCTCTGATCTCTGGTACCATCTTCAACATGGAGTAACCGATCTCAAGAGATAGAATCAGGAGAAATGAATAGGAAAGAAGGACGAAATCAAGATGGACATCCAAATCACTCTAATTGAAGTGTTGGAATCATGAATATCAACAGATCAAGAACGGAATTCCAAAGGGAGGATGATCAATTTCCAAATGGGTCAATATTATCACGTGAATAGTATATGTATATTGCAGTGTCAACATAACTGTCTCAGGTTACAGGTAGGAACTAGGTTCTCCTTTATGTCGAACCTAGGCTCTGATACTACTCTGTAACGTCCCGATCCTAAATATACGGAGACGTTATGGCGACACATATACGCGAGGAAAATACCCCACGTATACACGCTAAGCCTCAATTGTAACCTGAAACAAGCTATAAATCTAAACGTAATAAATCATGACTACTGCAATACCACATATAAACAACCACGCATGATATCATATGAATCAAGAGATAGAAGAATGACTGGAATAAGAACTGAACTGATATGACAAGAATCAGGAAATAATATGAAAGCTAAAAAGATAAGAGTACCAGAATAGAATAGGAAGAAGCTCCAGCTATTCGCGAAGCATACGGCCTCAACGAACACCTGCACAAAGGAAACCAACCGTCCAATATCTGGACGTGCAAATTCAGGGTCGTCAGAACGCGACCATAATGAGTGTGTGTAAAGGGGAAAAGCTCGTGCAGAAGAAACAATGTGCATAAATAGTAATAAGAGCAACTACAGATAAAAGAGGCCATATAACAGATAAATAACAGAACTGTAATAAACATAATAATAACACGAATAAAGATAGGCAACAACTGATCAATAGTAAGCAAGCAACTGATGTCACAATAGGTAACCTATCATATGTCACTAGGCTGGTATCCAAGTCTGGTCAGGGTTATAGTTATATGTCTATCACAGTGATATAAATGTACAATCAGGTGATTGTGGTCAGTCCCAATATATTAACAGTTCATTATCATTTATTATGTCAGCGAACACCAATTGCCACCTGTAATAGACGCATCCCATACTACGCCTACTACATGTGTCAATCAGGGTCCTAAGTTATTGAAATCAATGGAAGAGACTTTGTCCATGCTTTAGGTGGGTCCCGTACATACCCGGGACCACGGCCCAGATGCCTGGCGCTGAACCAGGCCCTACCGCCAGGTAGTCAGTAACAGTAACAGTACTCACAGTAACACTGTGGAACAGTAAACTCACAGTAGCACTGTGGAACAGTAAACAGATGGGATGTCAGTCATCCCCCGGAACCCTGCAGTGGAACCGTAAGTCGGCTGCGCAACCTGTATCCTAGGTCCACCCAAAATACAGACGCTGTCTCCTCCATCAATTTCCCCAATCCCGGTGTAAGTAGTCCGTTTACATTATTATTTATTTAATTCAGTTAAATCAGTCAATGTCCATATTATCTAAAACATTGGGACGATACGGTGACAGTAACAATAACAGTACAGTAACAGTCAATCAGTAATCGTATACACGGTGAACGATATCAGTAACAGTGAACAGTAACAGTAACCGTGTATACGATGAACAATGGGACCGTACAGAGTGTTACGGTCAAACAAATCATTTCCCAGTAACTTTCAGTAACATGAATAATATAACAGTAACAGTCTAGCTACTGCTCAATAAACAGTCTCAACTAAAGCTGACCATAATCTCATCCATCCATGTTAAAGAGATATCAATAACTAATCCCTCAACTTATAGTCTCAATACAATTCTCATGAATCACTAAGTATCAGTCCGTATCAGTGCAATCCAAAACGGTGACTATCATATCAATGAATCTGTAATTAGTCCTCTCCTCAACACCAATATGTTCTAATCCTATACCCTTAACAACTGAGATCAAATAATAACTATTATCAAACTCCAAGATGTAGATCACCATCATAATAAGTCATCTCTGTTAACTGAAATAATCAATAACCAATCATGAAGTATATGGTATGTCCTCGAGATCAACAAGTCAATACATATTGAATTATATCTAAACAGTCAACATCCTCAATAAGTAATCTAGAATATCTACTCTTGATAATCAACATCAATAACATAGCATCTAACAGATCCCAAATGCCTGCAACGTCAATCTCACCACAATACAAGACAGGCTCCAATAAAAAGGAATATAGATCCTGGGTAACCTCTAACTCAAGATCAATTTAAGTCACAACTCAACTAATCCATTCATATCTGATATGTCCTCAATACTCAACTAATAAAGTCTTGTCTAATTACTGATCATCATACAATGTAAATAGCATAAGTCCCAGATCAATCCAAAGTCATCCTATCTAACTTACATTCCCAACAGTTACATGATCGTCAAGTATCGATATACATCAATGAATTTGATATAATAATTGTCATTCTAACATATATCAATATCAGCACTAATCCCCTCACTCTAACATACAACTCTAAATCTCAAATCCTCAAGAGTTCACATTTCTATTAAGATCAAACATGATATCCCAATACTCGGTATCACAACATATACATGCATCTAAGTTCTATTAGATCAAGTCATTACCACCAATATCCATCTCAAATACCCTCATGCTACATCCTGATATGTCTACAACAATACTCTAGATATACATAGGACAAACATGAGGGTTCTAACATGTATCAATAATCATGCATATCATATCCCTATACACCCAACATGAAAAATAACAGGAGATGACCGTCCACCCCCACGCTCGATGATCTCCGCACATAAACATGTAACATAAGAAATCTACTCAATAATTTACATCACATATAAAATAATATCTGCGATCATTTAATAAATAAAGAGAGAGAAAGAGAGAGAGAGAGAGAGACACTCACCTGAGATCCATCCCAAGTCCGAAGCACTGAGATTACAAGGCCTTGATAAATCTACATGAATTATTAAATAGAAATTGTTAGATTCTTTTAAAAGAATATTTTAAGGAGTTTAAATCTTAGTTAATTAGTTTGGGAGTTGGAGATATGATACTTTAGGTTTACTGAATTTAGTAGGTTTTGTTTAAACCAATCTCTAATTTTTGTTAGATTTTTAATAGGGTTTAAATCATTAAAATACTTAACGGTTCTAGATTTAACATTAAGGAATAATGGTTTTAAAGTGGGTGATTTGAATTTAATTTCATGTTGGTATCACTCTAAAATTTTTATCTTAGAAAGAAAAAGTGTTATAGGATATTATTTATATTTTTCTCTATTTTTATTTTGATATTTTTAATAAATTATTCTAAATACAAATTCATCTTTCTCTCCTTATCTATTTCTTTCTTTCTTTGTTTTGTTTTTTTTTTTTTAAAAGACAACAGCCCAAGCCCAGGCCTATTTTCAGGCCCGGGCTGGACCATGCCAGGCCCAGGCCTGGTCCAGAAAATTTACTTTTTTTTTTTCTTATCTTTTTTTTTTTTTCAGACTGGGCCAGGTCCGGCCCAGTCCAGGCTTGTTTCGGCCTGGGCCCGCCGGCTAGGCCTGTTGGCCTGGGCCAGGCCAAAATGTTTTTTTTTTTTTTTGGTTTAAAGGTTTGTGCACAGTGGGCCGCCCAGCCCACTGTGCACCCAAGGGAGGTGTAGCTCCTGCTCTCGGCCATTGGCCGAGAGCAGGGCTTGGAAATTTTTATTTTTATTTTTATTTTATTTTTTTATCAGAAATTTATTTAAATTAAATTATGGGTTTATATATCTACATATTATTTTAATTGGATTATAGATTGGGTTTTGATCTATAAAAATATTCATGGAGATCTTGGAATAGACGTGATTTTAATAAAAACAATTTATATCAAATAAATTTTGATAAAATAAATTTTGATAAAATAAATTACTTACTTGATCTTTGATCCCCTAGCATGCTCCTCAATTTACACTTCAAGATCCTTTGCTCATGAGGAGAAAAGAAGGAAGAAGATGGACAAAGTTGGGTTTAGGGTTTTCTTGAGGTAGAAGAGGAAGAAATGTTTAGGTTCTTTGAACCTGGACTTTAATTAGGCTAGATTGCTTAATTTAGTAAGATAGGATTAGGATGGAAATTTAGATTGGTATTAAATATTTAAATTAGATTCTAGATTTGGATTTGGATTAGGATTTATTAAGATCATGATTTTGAAAATAAGATTAGGGTTAGGATTAGAATTGAGTTTTGGGTTAATGGTTAAGAATCTCATGCTAATGGGTTTTGGGCTTTAATTAAAAGAAATAAATAATATGAAGAATGAGAAAAATAGATAGTGGGCTTATGGGCTTAGACAAAAATAGAGAAAGGGGAAAAAGAATGAAAATAAGAAGTGGGCTTGGCTCAGGTGGGCTTAGCATGAAAGGAAAATAAAATGAAATGAAAAGGAGAATGGGTTAGACTTATTGGGCTTGGAATGAAAATAATAATACTATCCATTAATAATAATTTAAAATAATTAAATATGAGCAATAAGAGTTTACAAGTCATACATAATACTAAGACGAATAATGATAATAAATCAAGTTAGCAAATAATACTAAAATAACTAGTAAAATAAAATAAATACTTGTAGAAAAATAAAAATACAGTATTATTAGATTAGGGATATTACATTTCCCCTTTGCTGCGCCCCCATCTTCTCCCCTGCCGTGTACAACTCCAGCCGCTGCCCCATCTCCAGGCCGCCCCCTGCCGGACAGCCAACAGGCCCTGGCGCCCCTCTCCAGCGCCCAGGCCAGATCTGCACCAGCCCAGGCGCCAGCAGCCAGGGACAGCAGCAGTCCGGATCTTTTCCCCCCTTGCTGCCCTCCTGCCCTGGCGCATCCACCAGTAGCCGCACCAGCCCCTGGACGAACGCCGAGCAACAGCCCAGGTCTGCAACAGCCCAGATCAACAGCCTGCAGATCCAATCTGCAGGCGTGTTCCCCAGGCCGTGCACAGCAGATCAGCACCTCGACGGGCCCCGGATCCCCACCACGGCGACTGGGCAACACCACCAACAGCAGCAACACCACTTGGCGGCCACCACCCGTTAGCCGGGCACGAACAACGACCGAAACAGCGAGGAACAGCCCAAATCTTCAGGCTGTCCAGATCTGCGCAAGTTCAGGCGAGCGGCGAGTTCTCCCGATCCACGCCAGCCCGTCGCCGGAGACCAGCACGGTGACCTTCTCCAGTGTCTTGGCCACCCTCCCGTGTAGTACTTTGGCGAGGAACCGCACCACAGCGACCATGGCAACGACTCGCCCGGCGACGCGCACAGCAGATCCAGATTCAGACCAGCAGCACAAGCAGCGGGCGAGCGGCGATTCCAGGCCCTTCCGGCGAGCGCGAGACCTCCAGATTACAGCCAGGTCTTCCCCAGTACCCTTGCTACCGTCCTATGCAGTCCGACAGCGAAGAGCGGCGCCACGGCGACCGTAACGGCGACTCGCCCGGTAACGTGCAGGTTTCCCAATGTGAGTGTTTCCCGCTATCTCTCTCCCATTCTTTAATTGGAGTAATTGTAAATGTCTTGTGTATGTTTTATGAATCCTTTGATGCGTCATATTATTATTCGTGCGTAGATCTTTACGTTTGGATGCGATCGTCATCCCTTTAGTTTCATGTTGGATGTTTTATGCATAGATATATGACTTGCACATATATGTACATATATTATGTTGGGACCCTATGTTCATCATATGGGAGTTTGGAATATCATTGTAGACATATCAGGATGTAGCATGAGAGTAATTGAGAAGATGTGGAGATTGAGAATATTGTGCAGGATCAATTGCAGTATCAGGTTGCAGGCAGATTAGTCGACTTACCCATGTTTATAGTCGACTAACATCCCTGTTAGTCGACTAACCCCAGAACCCTAGTCGACTAGTATAGCTTCCAGGAATTGTTGGGTTCTCTGTTTCTCCCCTGTTAGTCGACTTGGCATTATTAGTAGTCGACTAATAGTGTGTGTAGTCGACTAACCCCATAACCCTAGTCGACTAATTATTAGCTGAAGGCTATGTTTAGCTATCTTATGGATTGTAGACTTTACCTTTAGTTTATGTGATAATTATTGATGGAGGTACATGATTTCTAGAGGTGGATAGTGGTAGTAATGACTTGATCTAATAGAACTTAGATGCATGTAGATGATATGTTGTGATACCGGGTATTGCGATATCATGTTTGACCTTAATAGAAATGTGAACTCCTGAGTATTTGGGAATCAGTGTTATATGTTTGAGTGAGAGGATTAGTACTGGATATTGTTATATGTTGGAACAATAATTATTGAATCAGATTACTAGATGTGTAATGAAACTTGATGATTATGGAACAATTGGAATATGAGTTGGTTGTAATAACTTTGGATTGATCTGGACTTATGCTATTTACATTGAATGATGATCAGTTATTGAATATGACTTTATTAGTTAAGTTGTGCTAGAGATTGATGATGAGTTAGAATTATCCAGAATACATATTCCGTTTATTGGAGCCTGACTTGCTTTGAGATGAGATTGACGTTGTTGGCATTTGGGATCTGTTAGATGACTTGTTATTAATGATGGGTACCAAGATGTAGATATTCTAGATTACATGTTGTTGAGGATGTTGACTATTTAAATATGATTCAGTATGTGTTGACTTGTTATTCATTTATTGGTGATGATTTAAGTGATGATTCATTCAGATATGGATGTGGACTTGTTATGATGTTAGAGACTGGATTACTGTAGTTGATAGAGATCGGGTTATTATGATGGTGATCTATTCGATGTCAATGATCTTGTACTTCAGAGCTTATATGAGTTGGTAGAGATGTATATCGGCTATTGTTATATGCAGTACAGGCATATGAGATATCCATCAGTTCTAGATGAGACTGGCTATTGAGTATTATCTACTGTTATTGTATATATTCATTGTTATTGAAAGTTACTGGAAAATATTGTTGGACCGTAACACTTTCATTGTTCTATTGTTCTACCGTTTACACGGTATTATTGTTCACATTGTTATTGTCACATTGATATTGTTATTGTCACCGTATCGTCCCAGTAATCGAAATAACATGGATATTGATTGTTATAAATAATAATGTAAATTGACAACTTACACTGGGATTGGGGAAATTGATGGAGGAGACAGCGTCTGTATTTTGGGTGGACCTAGGATACAGGTTGCGCAGCCGACTTACGGTTCCACTGCAGGATTCCGGGGATGACTGACATCCCGTATTGTTCATATTGTCATTGTATTGACACATTGTTATTGTTATTGATATTGACTACCTAGCTGTAGGACCTGGTTCAGCGCCAGGTGATTGGGCCGTGGTTCCGGGTATGTACGGAACCCACCTAAAGCATGGACAATGTCTCTTCTGTTAATTTCAATAACTTAGGACTCTGGTTGACATGTGTAGTAGGCGTAATATGGGATGCGCCTATTACATGTGGCAATGGTGTTCACTAACATAATAAATGATAATGAACTGTTAATGCATTGTGACTGATTATACCATCTGATTGTACATAGATAAGCTAAGATAGACACATGATTGTAACTAGGACCAGACTTATGACCAGACTTGGATACCAGTTTAGTGACATGTGATGGATACCTATATTGACATTGATTGCATATTTACAGTTGTGCCATTTGACTGCTATCTGTATTCATGTTTTCATCATATGTGTTACTGTTCAGTTATTTATTGTGTTATTTAGTCTTTCTATCTGCAGTTGTCCTTACTATTATATATGCACATGGTTTCTTCTGCACGAGCTGTTTCCCCTTACACACACACTCATTATGGTCGCGTTCTGACGACCCTGGATTTGCACGTCCAGCTATTGGACGGTTGTTCTAATGTGCAGGTTTTCGATGAGACGGTTTGCCTTGCGAGGAGCTTGGGCCCTCTCCCTTTAATTCTGGTATACTTGCATTTTATTCTTGTTATTATTCTTTGATTCCTGTATATCACCTTTGACTTCTATTCAGCTGTCATTTTCTTCCTGTTATTCATTGCTATCATGTGTAGTCTTATATGTATTATTGCAGTGATCCTTGATTATTATAGTTCTGATTCATAGCTTGTTCAAGTTACAATCTAAGCTTAGCGTATATACGTGGGGTATTTTCCTTGCGTATATGCGTCGCCATAACGACTCCGTATCCTTAGGATCGGGGCGTTACAGAGTGGTATCAGAGCCCAGGTTCGACATAAAAGAGAACCTAGTTCCTACCTGTAACCTGAGACAGTTATGTCGACACTGCAAAATACATATACTATTCATACAATGATATTGACTCCATTTGGAATTGATCGTCCTCCTTTTGGAATTCCATTCTTGATCTGTTGATATTCATGATTCCAACACTTCATTTAGGGTGATTTGGATGTCCATCTTGATTTCATCCTTCCTTCTTATTCATTCCTCCTAATTCTATCTCTTGAGATCGGTTACTCCATGTTGAAGCTGGTAGCAGAGATCAGAGCGCGCAGCGGAATCGTGGTGTCCCAACGAGGCAACGTGGAAGATTGTTGTGTTCTCTCTTGATCTTTGATTTTGTACCATTCCCTACCTTATTTGAATTTCGAGGACGAAATTTTTATTAAGGTGGGTAGAATGTAATACCTATAATCTAATAATACTGTATTTTATTTTCTTCGAGTATTTATTTTGATTTACCGATTATTTTTAATTAATCAAGTTAATTTATTTCTCTCTTGATTATTATTGTTGGATATGCAAATTATTTTCAGATAGTAAATGACAAATTATTCTTCCATTATTATTTATTTCTATTAGTGTTATTTCTATTTTATTGTCGGTGTTTATTAATTATTATTAGTGATAATATTATATTCTCTATTTATTTTAATATTGGCATTGGTACTAATGTTATTCATTCAGGTTGTGTATCCTTGTTTAGCCTCTCACCTTATTTTTCCATTCACCCAGATTGGATCCTAATCCAGTTGACCCCAAGCCCATTTACATATTAACCTAACCTATTGATCCAATATCTATTGGATCCAAACCCGTTGCCTATATCCACTATATTCTCAAACCCATGCCCAATGACCCATCCTATTTATTTCCTAATCCTCCCTTAACCCTAAACCTAACCTCTTTGCTAACCTTCTCCTCTCCAATAACAGCAGCCGCACTCTCCTCTCTCTCTCCTCCGCAGGTGTGAGGTCACCACCACAACCCCTCTTGTGCGCACAAGATCTCCATCCAGCCGCCCACCACTTCCACCATTGCCGCGACCACCAATAGCCCGAGCAACTATCTCGCCTCTGGCCTTTCCCCTTTGCTGCGCCCCCATCTTCTCCCCTGCCGTGTACAACTCCAGCAGCTGCCCCATCTCCAGGCCGCCCCCTGCCCGACAGCCAACAGGCCCTGGCGCCCCTCTCCAGCGCCCAGGCCAGATCTGCACCAGCCCAGGCGCCAGCAGCCAGGGACAGCAGCAGTCTGGATCTTTTCCCCCCTTGCTGCCCTCCTGCCCTGGCGCATCCACTAGTAGCCGCACCAGCCCCTGGACGAACGCCGAGCAACAGCCCAGGTCTGCAACAGCCCAGATCAACAGCCTGCAGATCCAATCTGCAGGCGTGTTCCCCAGGTCGTGCACAGCAGATCAGCACCTCGACGGGCCCCGGATCCCCACCACGGCGACTCGGCAACACCACCAACAGCAGCAACACCACTTGGCGGCCACCACCCGTTAGCCGGGCACGAACAGCGACCAAAACAGCGAGGAACAGCCTAAATCTGCAGGCTGTCCAGATCTGCGCAAGTTCAGGCGAGCGGCGAGTTCTCCCGATCCACGCCAGCCTGTCGCCGGAGACCAGCACGGTGACCTTCTCCAGTGTCTTGGCCACCCTCCCGTGTAGTCCTTTGGCGAGGAACCGCACCACAGCGACCATGGCAGCGACTCGCCCGGCGACGCGCATAGCAGATCCAGATTCAGACCAGCAGCACAAGCAGCGGGCGAGCGGCGATTCCAGGCCCTTCCGGCGAGCGTGAGACCTCCAGATTACAGTCAGGTCTTCCCCAGTACCCTGGCTACCGTCCTATGCAGTCCGACAGCGAAGAGCGGCGCCACGGCGACCGTAACGGCGACTCGCCCGGTAACGTGCAGGTTTCCCAATGTGAGTGTTTCCCGCTATCTCTCTCCCATTCTTTAATTGGAGTAATTGTAAATGTCTTGTGTATGTTTTATGAATCCTTTGATGCGTCATATTATTATTCGTGCGTAGATCTATACGTTTGGATGCGATCGTCATCCCTTTAGTTTCATGTTGGATGTTTTATGCATAGATATATGACTTGCACATATATGTACATATATTATGTTGGGACCCTATGTTCATCATATGGGAGTTTGGAATATCATTGTAGACATATCAGGATGTAGCATGAGAGTAATTGAGAAGATGTGGAGATTGAGAATATTGTGCAGGATCAATTGCAGTATCAGGTTGCAGGCAGATTAGTCGACTTACCCATGTTTATAGTCGACTAACATCCCTGTTAGTCGACTAACCCCAGAACCCTAGTCGACTAGTATAGATGTTAGTCGACTAACCCCAGAACCCTAGTCGACTAGTATAGCTTCCAAGAATTGTTGGGTTCTCTGTTTCTCCCCTGTTAGTCGACTTGGCATTATTAGTAGTCGACTAATAGTGTGTGTAGTCGACTAACCCCATAACCCTAGTCGACTAATTATTGGCTGAAGGCTATGTTTAGCTATCTTATGGATTGTAGACTTTACCTTTAGTTTATGTGATAATTATTGATGGAGGTACATGATTTCTAGAGGTGGATAGTGGTAGTAATGACTTGATCTAATAGAGCTTAGATGCATGTAGATGATATGTTGTGATACCGGGTATTGCGATATCATGTTTGACCTTAATAGAAATGTGAACTCCTGAGGATTTGGGAATCAGTGTTATATGTTTGAGTGAGAGGATTAGTACTGGATATTGTTATATGTTGGAACAACAATTATTGAATCAGATTACTAGATGTGTAATGAAACTTGATGATTATGGAACAATTGGAATATGAGTTGGTTGTAATAACTTTAGATTGATCTGTACTTATGCTATTTACATTGAATGATGATCAGTTATTGAATATGACTTTATTAGTTAAGTTGTGCTAGAGATTGATGATGAGTTAGAATTATCCAGAATACATATTCCGTTTATTGGAGCCTGACTTGCTTTGAGATGAGATTGACGTTGTTGGCATTTGGGATCTGTTAGATGACTTGTTATTAATGATGGGTACCAAGATGTAGATATTCTAGATTACATGTTGTTGAGGATGTTGACTATTTAAATATGATTCAGTATGTGTTGACTTCTTATTCATTTATTGGTGATGATTTAAGTGATGATTCATTCAGATATGGATGTGGACTTGTTATGATGTTAGAGACTGGATTACTGTAGTTGATAGAGATCGGGTTATTATGATGGTGATCTATTCGATGTCAATGATCTTATACTTCAGAGCTTATATGAGTTGGTAGAGATGTATATCGGCTATTGTTATATGCAGTACAGGCATATGAGATATCCATCAGTTCTAGATGAGACTGGCTATTGAGTATTATCTACTGTTATTGTATACATTCATTGTTATTGAAAGTTACTGGGAAAATATTGTTGGACCGTAACACTTTCATTGTTCTATTGTTCTACCGTTTACACGGTATTATTGTTCACATTGTTATTGTCACATTGATATTGTTATTGTCACCGTATCGTCCCAGTAATCGAAATAACATGGATATTGATTGTTATAAATAATAATGTAAATTAACAACTTACACTGGGATTGGGGAAATTGATGGAGGAGACAGCGTCTGTATTTGGGTGGACCTAGGATACAGGTTGCGCAGCCGACTTACGGTTCCACTGCAGGGTTCCGGGGGATGACTGACATCCCGTATTGTTCATATTGTCGTTGTATTGACACATTGTTATTGTTATTGATATTGACTACCTAGCGGTAGGACCTGGTTCAGCGCCAGGTGATTGGGCCGTGGTTCCGGGTATGTACGGAACCCACCTAAAGCATGGACAATGTCTCTTCTGTTAACTTCAATAACTTAGGATTCTGGTTGACATGTGTAGTAGGCGTAGTATGGGATGCGCCTATTACAGGTGGCAATTGGTGTTCGCTAACATAATAAATGATAATGAACTGTTAATGCATTGTGACTGATTATACCATCTGATTGTACATAGATAAGCTAAGATAGACACATGATTGTAACTAGGACCAGACTTATGACCAGACTTGGATACCAGTTTAGTGACATGTGATGGATACCTATATTGACATTGATTGCATATTTACAGTTGTGTCATTTGACTGCTATCTGTATTCATGTTTTCATCATATGTGTTACTGTTCAGTTATTTATTGTGTTATTTAGTCTTTCTATCTGCAGTTGTCCTTACTATTATATATGCACATGGTTTCTTCTGCACGAGCTATTTCCCCTTTACACACACACTCATTATGGTCGCGTTCTGACGACCCTAGATTTGCACGTCCAGCTATTGGACGGTTGTTCTAATGTGCAGGTTTTCGATGAGACGGTTTGCCTTGCGAGGAGCTTGGGCCCTCTCCCTTTAATTCTGGTATACTTGCATTTTATTCTTGTTATGATTCTTTGATTCCTGTATATCACCTTTGACTTCTATTCAGCTGTCATTTTCTTCCTGTTATTCATTGCTATCATGTGTAGTCTTATATGTATTATTGCAGTGATCCTTGATTATTATAGTTCTGATTCATAGCTTGTTCAGGTTACAATCTAGGCTTAGCGTATATACGTGGGGTATTTTCCTCGCGTATATGCGTCGCCATAATGACTCCGTATCCTTAGGATCGGGGCGTTACAGTTTGGCTAAGAAGAAATGAGACAAAAGAAAAAAAAGGAAAAGAAAATCTTAAAACAATTTATTTTTATAATTTGGTTACTAAGAAAGAGAAAAGTAAATAAAAAGATGCAAAAAGCTATTTATAGAGTTTGTACGGTTTAGGAGCATCGAATTAGTATTTCTCGGCAACTCTTCTCTTCCCCTATGCATTTTCCTTCACTTTTCACTACGTTGGAGGAGAGGAAAATGAAAAGAAAATTATGCGTGATATTTTCATTTATTTTCTTCTCCTTTATTTTCCTTCTTACTTTCTCTTATAACCAAACAACAAAATATTTCTCTCATAACCAAACAACAAAAATGATTTTCCTCCAAATTTTATTTTCTTATCCCTCATTTTCTTTCAAACCAAACACAGCCTTAAGGAAGTTCAGAAATTAAATTTCACATGTAATTTAATTTTTGTACAAACTGTGCTAGATGTCTAGGAACTGTTTTCCAGGCATACACGTTAATACTCCTTTCAAATCTTATGTGGTATAATTCTGAGAGAAGCAGGTCAGAATTCAATCACTAGAGAGGTACAATTATTTGAATCATGTTTTGAAGGACTCCTTGCACCTTCTATATTATTTAAAAAACATCTACTTGGCAGCTGACCTTCTTTGGAAAGCAATTTTTAACTATTGGAGATCATTCAGTAACTTTATATGCAAATAAAACAACACTCAAATTGAAAATTTTCCTTGTGTGTAGTTTACAAATAAATTATGTACCATCTTGAAGTAGATTGATTATTAATTTCTTTTTCCCCTTAATTCAGAAGATTTTGTAAAATTAATTATGCGAGAAATATGTTTAAAGTATAATCTGATACAAGACTGGCATTTTCCCATGGATTAGCATTACCAGTGTTTAGAAAAGTTAGACCTTTTTATTATATTCAGCATTCGAAATAGAGTTCTCACGAGATTATTGTTCATTTGTTACAGAAATATTTATTGGGAACCTTCTGCATGCGGGTTCATTTAATACGAAGTCTTCAACTGAGTACTGCAGTCCAAACAAAGAGAGAGTCCAAAATTTACAGAGTGATTGGCAGCTCCACTGTCAAATCACTTGAGGATATCTATTATTTCTTATTTGAAGTTGTTCCCTCAGAATCACAGAATCCAGCCAACATAGAGTCTCAGAATCATTTTGCCCCTGCAGTTCAAGGCAGAACAACAGGGGGTAGGGACCGAGTGAGAGATTTTGGAGGTAGGGCCCGTGGGAGAGATCATAGTAGTGGTCATTCAGGAGAAAGAGGAGTAGAGGTAATCTATTAACATTATTATAAGAAATCAGGTCACACGAAATACAATTTCCCATTATTACAAGGGAAGTAGAACGGTCATTTCTATTTGCTCATGTTGCCACAACTCAGGAGAAACTATCTGATAGCAGGAATTTCGTTAGTGAGGAGCAAATGAAGGAGCAGTTGTATCAGATTATTTAGCAGTTTCGACTTCATCCAGTCCACTTTTTTCAGCCACTTTGGCATGGATAGAAATCCCACTGCTTTTCCTACTTCATCTATTTTTTCTACTTGGAGTATAGATTCAAGAGCCCTTCTAATAACATGGCTGAAAATAAAAATGTTGTGTCCTTTCTCGATTCTTTGTGTTTTTTTTCTTCTATTACATTAATCGATGGTTCCACTTCTTCTGTTGAAGGCGTAAGACTTGCTAATGCTACATCTTCTTTTTCTCTATTATCTTCCAATCTTTTCTTTTAATTTACTATCAGTCAGTAAGATTACTAAAACGTTAAACTATTCAGTAAAATTCTATCCTATGCTTTATGAATTTCGGATACTTGAACAAAGAAAATGTTGGCACCAGGCATATCGGTAAATTATTCTTGTTTCGAAATTCTATCCTACATTTTATGCTTTTAATTCAGTAACTTCAATATTGCTTGTGAACTTTCCCTTCGTAGCATAAGCTATACCATTAGATTATTTTTATTTCGAAATCTATTAATATATGCATGTTATTCTGATAAATATCAATATGCCGATGGATTAGTTTTTGATTTTTTTTTCCTACCCAACGATCATATCTTGTTGGGGAAGTGTGAGTTTATTAATATTATCACTGTTTTCCAAACACTCAAAACACCGTTTCACATAAATTTCAGTTTATCTTTATTCCTTATTCCTGAAATGTTACATTATTACATATTCTCTATATTTAAAATTTCATTTTCTTAAGCTTCTGCTTTAAGTTAATTATTTGTCAGACCATGTGAGATGTGATAATTTCCTCTCATACTTTCAGGAATATTCAGAGCTGTCCACACCAATGGAGAAGTATTCTCACTAGGTTGTTGCGACAAGGCCGCCTGTATCAATGCTTGGAGTCGCAACCATGTACTGAATCACACTCATCGACCACTTTTGCCATGATGGATTTCCCATTGGCATGAACCCTTGATGTCCTTCAAGCACCGGCTTCCACCATCATACCACCCAGTTGACAACGCTACTACCATCTCTTCATCAGTGTGGTATCTGTTGTCACGCTTGAAGGTCTGGGGCCATTACCACACTTTTCAACGATGTTGATGTTTCTGCATCTATTTTCACCCTTGAACCGACCTCTGTGGCGAACAACAAGCTTCTGTAAGCTAACAATGCCACTGAATCTGCCACCCCTGCAGGCTGAACTTGAACACAGACTTTTTGTATGCTCTCCGCAAGAGGTTCACCGATTGTGTTCTTTCAAAGGTAGCGAGGGTCCTGATTGCAGGCGTCTCGCCCATGACTGGGGGGAGCAAGTGTAGGTGGGTATGTCTTCCCAATCTTGCAGAGATGAGATTTGTTCTTTAATTTGTTTTGGTGCCGATAACGTTGCCCTTTAAGTATCAACTGGGCCAGCAGGATTCAAGGATATGGTGTGAGGTTATAAGGTTCAGATTCAGTAATCGTATCAGTAGAGCCATGGCTATTGACAGTAATGGAGCTTTGAACATCCTTCTTCTCTCTTTGAATGGAAATATCAAATATGTGTGGTTTTTTCCTCTCTGTGGTATATTGGATGAAACCATATTGGTAATTTATAGCCTTGTTGAGTGTGTGTTGATGTTGTTATTTCACCGAAACAATAAATAAGTAGATAGATAAATTGAAATCTGTTGGCATCTTTCAATATAGTGTTAGCTATTAAACTTGTTACATGCATTAGTAATTATGTTATTCATGTATTCATGCATTTATGAGATACATATACATGAGAAATTCATGAACTTGTTTGAAGAGTCATGTAGTTTGGTGTTTGAAGAGTCATGTGGTTTGGTGTTTGAAGAGTCATGTAGTTTGGTGTTTGAAGAGTCATGGAGGATGTTCCAAAAGGCCTATATAAGGAAGTGCATATGTAAGTCCAATTGAATAACTCAAAATACAAAGTTCATTTCCTCCTTCTAGAAAAACTATTTCCAACAAAATTGGTATCAGAGCCAAGACACCTATGGCTTTTTCTAGTTCTATCCAAACCCAAGTGCCCCTCTTAACTAAAACCAATTATGGTAAATGGAGTATCCAAATGGAGGCCTTGTTGGGATCCATGGGAGCATGGAACACGGTGGTAAATAGAGCCAAAGAGGATGAGATGAAGAAGGAGAAGAAGGCGTTGTTCACAATCTACCAAGGAGTAGATGACGCCACGTTCGAGTTGATCGCCTCTGCAAAAACTTCTAAGGAAGCTTGGGAGATCTTGAAGAAAGCCTTTGATGGCGTAGAAAGAGTGAAGAAAATCCGCTTGCAATCTTTGCGAGCAGATTTTGAGGCCCTACAACAAGAAGGGTCAGAATCCATTGGTGATTACTTTCACCGAGTAAATTCCATTGTGCATGAGATGAGGCGACATGGTGAGAAGATTGAGGACGTATGTGTTGTGGAGAAGATCATGAGATCTCTACACTCAAGATTTGATTATATCGCTGTGGCGATTGAAGAATCAAATGATCTTGAGGATATGTTAGTGGAAGAGCTCCAAGGCTCTCTACAAGTTTATGAAGAAAGAGGTTTGCGAAAGAAGAAAGAAAGAAAGACTATGGAGCAAGCGCTTCAAGCCAACTCTTCTCAAAAGAAGGATGGATCTTCAAGAGGAGGCTACCATCGAGGAAGAGGTGGACGTGGTGGCAAAGGACGAGGTGGTCGTGGTAACCACTTCAACGAACAAAGCAGCACCCATGGTGATGAAAGTGAAGGGAATGGTCGTGGAAGCCATGAAACTCGTGGCCGAGGCCGCGGTCGAGGTCGTGGCCGGAAAGGAAGGTATGATAAATCTCATATCCAGTGCTATGTTTGTAAGAAATATGGCCATTTCTCCTATGATTGTTGGTATAATTCTGACAATGATGGTGGAGAAAAGGCTAATTATGTGGAGCTAAGTGAAGGACAAGTGTTGCTCATGTCCTATAATGAAATTGAGCCGCCTCAAACGGTCACATGGTTCATAGACACGGGAGCCTCAAATCACATGAGTGGAAGAAAGGAGTTCTTCACAAGGCTCGATGAAGGTCATCAAGGCTATATCACATTTGGTGATCTTTCCAAATGTCCAATTGAAGGAAAAGGTGATGTTGTCTTTAAACTTCAAAATGGTAGGGAGCTTTGCATCTCTGATGTCTATTATGTCCCTACTATAAAAAGTAACTTATTGAGTATTGGACAATTGTTGGAAAGAGGATATGGCATCAAGACGAGCGATCTAGCTCTTAGCTTGTTGGATAAGAATAACAGGCTGATTACACATGTGAAGATGACAAAGAACAGGATGTTCCCGTTGAAGCTCTCAATTGTGGAGTCGAGGTGCATGAAGGCAACGACTCAAGATCACAGCAATCTGTGGCATCTTCGCTATGGACATCTCAATTTTGAGGCATTGAAGTTAATGGAGAAGAAGAAAATGGTGGTGGGATTGCCAAAGATTGATGCTCCTAACAACCTTTGTGATGTTTGCATTGTGGGAAAGCAACAAAGAGAGTCATTCAAGAAGTATGATGTCAAAATAGCATCTAAACGTCTACAATTGGTGCATTCAGACGTATGTGGACCCATCAAGCCCGAGTCTATTGGTGGTAATAGGTATTTCCTAACCTTTACTGATGATTTTAATGGCAAGACTTGGGTGTATATGCTAAAAGAGAAAAAAGAAGTCTTCTCAAAATTCAAAGAATTCAAGAGCTTTGTTGAAAAACAAAGTGGATGTCTGCTTAAGTGTTTGAGAACTGATCGTGGAGGCGAGTATATGTCGCAGGAGTTTGAGAATTTCTGCAGGGAACATGGCATCCAACAAAATTCTGTGGAGACCTACAAGATCTACATCTTCAAGGTCCTCAAGCAGGTCCACCCCGACATCGGGATCTCCAGTAAGGCCATGGGCATCATGAACTCCAACATCAACTCACTATGCCGCAAACACCACAACAAAATGGTGTCTCAGAGAGGAAGAATAGAACAATTCTCAACATGGTCCGGTGTATGCTGAAGGAGAAAAATATCCCAAAGGAATTTTGGGGAGATGCTGTGGCTTGTTCTGTTTATTTGTTGAACAGGTTTCCAACGAAGAGACTTGAAGACATGACGCCAGAGGAAGCATGGAGTTCTCGAAAGCCAAAGGTCGATCATCTTCGAATCTTTGGAAGTGTTGCTTATGCTAAGATTCAGGAGGAGAAGCGCACGAAGCTTGAAGATAAAAGCCAAAGATGCATATTCTTGGGCTATGGTGAGAACTGCAGCGGATACAAGCTGTATAACCCCGTCACTTGCAAGATTGTGATGTTAAGAGATGTGAAATTTGATGAAAATCAAAGCTGGGAGTGGAAGACAATTGACATGGGGATTCTCATTCCTCTTGATGGTGAGGAGGAGAAGAGAGAGTCACCATCCACTACCTTAAATGAAGATTCAGACCATGATGATTCTACCAGTCCTGTACGCAAGACAAGGAGAGTTCAAGAGATTTATGACTCCACTCAACCAGTTGAGCCCATTGATTGGGAGAACGAGGAGGAGTTCAACAATTTTTGTCTTTTTGCAGGCTTTGATCCTATGACATTTGAGGAGGCCAATAAGGAGGCAAAATGGAGGAAAGCTATGGAGGAGGAGATTCACTCCATCAAGAAAAATGATACGTGGGAGCTCACATCACTTCCACAAGATTCAAACCCCATTGGTGTTAAATGGGTATACAAGACAAAGAGAGATGCCAAAGGTGTGGTAGAGCGACATAAGGCGAGATTGGTCGTGAAGGGCTATAAGCAAAAGTATGGCATCGACTATGAAGAGGTCTTTGCCCCAGTAGCAAGGCTAGAAACGGTGAGGTTGTTGATCTCACTTGCGGCCCAACGACGGTGGAAAATGCATCAAATGGACGTGAAGTCGGCATTCCTAAATGGGAAACTTGAAGAAGAAGTTTATGTTGAACAGCCACCAGGATTCATTATTAAAGGGCAAGAAAAGAAGGTGTACAAGCTGAAGAAGGCTCTCTATGGGCTAAAGCAAGCACCAAGAGCATGGAATTCAAGGATTGATAATTACTTCATGCAACAAGAATTTATGAGGTGCCCTGATGAGCATTCTTTATATGCTAAGGCAAACTCACATGGAGAAGTATTGTTTGTTTGCTTGTATGTAGATGATCTGATGTTTACACGTAGTAGTCACTCTATGATCCAAGACTTCAAGCTCTTAATGAAAAAGGAGTTCGAGATGACGGATCTAGGCCTAATGAAATATTTTCTAGGCATTGAGATGCAACAAGGTGAAGATGGTATTTTTATTTCCCAATCAAAGTATGCAAAGGAGATCTTAGAGAAATTTGCCTTTGAAGACTGCCACCCAATTGACACACCTGTTGAGTTTGGTCTCAAATTAACCAAGGAGGGTGAAGGGAAGCTAGTCAACCCAACTTATTTCAAAAGTCTCATGGGTTGTCTAAGGTATTTGACTTGCACTCGTCCTGATATTCTATTTGGAGTAGGACTTGTGAGCAGGTTTATGGAGACCCCGAGAACCTCCCATTTGAAGGCAGCAAGGAGGATTCTTAGTTATATTAAAGGAACGGTTGATCATGGACTGTTCTACTCGCAGAATCACAACCTTGAATTGGTTGGTTTTAGCGATAGTGATTGGGCTGGAAGCCGTGAAGATCGAAGGAGTACAACTGGGTTCGTATTCTATCTTGGTGATGCTGCATTTACTTGGTCGTCGAAGAAGCAATCCATAGTTGCTCTTTCAACCTGTGAAGCTGAATATATAGCAGCAGCCGCTTGTGTTTGTCATGCTATATGGTTGAGGAGACTATTAGAGAGAATGACGTTAAAGCAAGAAGAAGCGACCAAGATCTACATCGATAACAAGTCGGCCATTGCTCTAGCAAAGAACCCGGTTCATCATGAGAGATCAAAGCATATTGACACTCGATTTCACTTCATAAGAGAACACGTGAAGATGAAGGAGGTGGAGTTGCACCACAAATGTTCGAGTGATCAAGTTGCTGACATTTTCACAAAAGCATTGAAGACGAATGCCTTTCAAAAATTAAGGAAGAAGCTTGGTGTCCAAGTTCGTGGAGAAACAAGTTTAAGGGAGGAGAATGTTAGCTATTAAACTTGTTACATGCATTAGTAATTATGTTATTCATGTATTCATGCATTTATGAGATACATGTACATGAGAAATTCATGAACTTGTTTGAAGAGTCATGTGGTTTGGTGTTTGAAGAGTCATGTGGTTTGGTGTTTGAAGAGTCATGTAGTTTGGTATTTGAAGAGTCATGGAGATGTTCCAAAAGGCCTATATAAGGAAGTGCATATGTAAGTCCAATTGAATAACTCGAAATACAAAGTTCATTTCCTCCTTCTAGAAAAACTATTTCCAACATATAGATGTATTGAAATCTATTTTTCTCTGTGCGTATGCTGACATTTTTGTATTTTGCTTTCACAAGGAAAGATGGATTCTGTAAGCAAATGGCGAGGCCAGTGACAAGTATCTTACTCTGGATTACTCTCCTCCATCATGTATATGGAACTTAGTTATATTACCTTTCACTTTAATTTTTTAAGTTCCTTTCACTAAGTTTTTGTTTGTAGATCTTGATGGGATGTGGTTTGTTATGTACATTCATTAGAAATGATTAAAATTTCAAATTACTTTCTGCCAAAAAGAAAAACTTCTTAAATTATTATTGCTTAGCACAAAACAATTACAAAAATTTTCAATCAAGTTCATTAAACACAGATCGGAAGCAAAAGCACTGGTTAGATCTCGTTCTAGCCCCGACAAATCCTAAACAAAATGCTACTAGAATAATTCTGGAATCTACCTTGAAAATAAACATAAAATTTCTCAAATTTTATTAAACTCCAAAATGCATGCAAAGGGTTTCAAAGGGTGTTTATATAGACATTCATACATAAAATCCTAATAAAACTCATATTCTTATAGAATACTCTTAGAAACAATAGGACTCCTAATTTGACTCAAACTCTAACAATAAAAATAAAAAAAATAAAAGTAAAATAAGAAACTGAAAAATAAAAATAATTAGAAACTAAAGTCCTAAAAGAAAAAGGAAATTAATAAATATACATAAAATTTGCTATTAATCAGCATAATTTAAGATTTTATGAAACTGGCTTGGATTTTACAGGCCACCCCTACAGAATTTGCAGAACCGTCCATGTAAGTTGAAAACATATAATTTTCGCATACGGGCTCTGATTTTCGCGTTTTAGGATGTATTGGAATGATATTTTGGTTCTCTTAATATTAAAATAAGCAAAATGATGTTTTGAGCTTCTGAATTTATCAAATTTACTGAATCTTCCTATTTCAATTATGCACAGAAAGAAAATAAGAATTATATAGTTATATAAACTGTTGTTTTGTTTTATGATGTACTTGAAACTGGAATTAGATATTTAGAATGGAGAAAGTTCCAACCTTTCCTTAACCATTCTTTTATGTTTGCACCGAAAGAAAAAAAATATTCCCGAAAAAGAAAACGAAAAAGAAAAAGAAAATTACAAAAAAAATTGATTATAAAGTTCCATCCACATGATTATTTTTTCAATTGAAAGTCACCAACAATAGATTAGGGGTAGATTAATTTTTCTACATAATAATGTTAAAGCTTTGGAAACAGACAGATAAGAATAGGACCAAAAAAAAATTAACGAAAAAGAAAGGGAGAGGGGACAAAAAGGGAGAGAGATGATACATTTTTGCAGGCTCATCGTCTCTCTCTCTCTCTCTCTCTCTCTCAATAACAAAATTAAGTTAAAGTAACTTGAATATAAAAAAGTTTCAACAGAGTAAAAACTCTCTCTCTCTCTCTCTCTCTCTCTCTCTCTCTCTATATATATATATATATATATATATATATATATATATCAAATATAAAAAGTCACTGAGATAAATAATTTTCCAACAGTGTAAACAAAAAGATAAGCAATTAGGCCTTTTGGCTTTGAAGTTTCCAAGATGTAGTTCATTTTAAGTTTTAGTTACAGGTTCGATAATTGTAGTTTGCAAATCTTTAGCTGCAAAATTTTAAACTATAGCTTTACTAATTTGATGTACTCTCCGGTACGAATACTTGTCTCAAATTCTATCTTCTTTCACTTGACAATTCGAGCGTGAGACTGAAAGTGTGAAAGTAAAATATTTTCAGTTACTTTTGCTTTTTGTTTAAATGAAAGTGATTTTAAAGTGTTAAAGTGTTTTGCATTAATATAGAATATCTTGCACTTCTCACTGTTTAGCATCAATGTTGAATACCTTGACTTCTCACTTAAGCGCTGAAAAGTTCAAAGTGGTTATTGAAAGAGAAGAAATGGGCTTGATATTTATTGTTAACTAATAAATTGTTGCCATGTCATCTTTTTCTTTTTTTAGTTTCAATTTTAGTTTTTGCTGATGAGAATTTAACCACAAAAAACTATAGTTAAGAAAAATTAACTACAAGAGTGGAATTTGGTTAGAGTTTCAGGCTTCCTTCGTCTTTCAACATTTTCAACATTGATCCATGTAAACAAAACTTGGCTAGTAGCTTCATTATTTATCTGGACATGTGATCCGTGTATTCTTGAAATTTTATATTATTTTACATGTATGGGCTGTTTGGTTAGGAGTGGAAGTGAGGAGCAGTGACAATCCCCTTTGAAACTTGAAAATTGGTTAGTGAGTTTTCTAGTGTTTAGATGTTGTTGGGAAGTGTGGTTTGAAAAATGTTATGTCTTTTCCGGTTTTGAATAGTAATGTGAAGGTGAAAGTGAAAAAGTTGACCGTAAAATAATATTAAAATAAAAATTAATTAAGAAAAATAAAAATTAGATTGTAATTAGAATGCAAGTGAGATTTACATGATCACAAAATTAACTTTTTTGAGTTACAACTTATTATAAATGAGATTTTAATGACCACAAAATTAACTGTAGCACCCTAGAAGTGAAGAAGTGATTGTGTAAAAGGGAAAAGAGAAAAGTAAAAAGGGTTTTCTCATTTTCCTTATCTGATGTTTGGATAGATAGGGAAGTGAGCAATTATACTTTCTCATTTTCTTACTTCCGCCTACTTCCTTGCAACCAAACATGCTCGTAACCCTAAATTTGCTCCCGAGCAAGTTCCAATTTAAAAAAATTGTTGATGTTTTGCGTTGATTCCTCCTCTGACATTGTGATTCGATAACTTTCAAGAATTTTCAGAGCCTTCTCCTAAGAGAAGCTTTGACGATATTGTTGTTAGGGTTAGAGTAGAAATTGAGGTTGATAACAATGCAAACACAGAGATTTTAACGAGGTTCACAACAAGTTTTACGTCCTTAGGCATTAGCAGATAGTTTCACTAATTCGAAAGAGAAAGAAACATGCTATAGAAGAGATCCGAAATCTCAAGGCTCTCAATGTCATTTGGTATCAACAGATATTTTCTTTAATTTGAAAGAGAAAGATACAGATTACAGAAGATCATAATGCTCTCTCTCTCTTCCACAGATAATAGAATTCTCAGTTGAAGAAGAACTGATGACATAGATTAAGACAAACTACCATAGAAAATTTATTGAAACCATTGAATTTGAAATATGGTAAAGTAGCTCCAGGCTAAGGGACTATACCACTTATGGGAGTCGCAATGGCTCTATTTTCTTGCACCTAGCGCCTCCTTACAACGACCAACTTGAGGAACCTAAGCAACGGAAATAGACGCGCCGGAGAAGTGCCCACACGACAAAAACAGAGAAATAAGAGAGAAAGCAAGCCAACACAATATTTAACGAGGTTCGGCAATTTGCCTACATCCTCGAGGCAAGGGGAGAGATATTTTATTGCTTCAATAATCAATTACAAGTTGTTTCTTGATAATTTCATAGAGATGCAATTTATGAGGGCTCTAACCCTTATTTATAGCCAGAGAGTCCCAGGGTTTTAGGAAACCTATTGGATTCGTCTACAAATCAGAAACGAAATCTGAATCCGTTCAGAAGAGCAGATCGTCTGTCGGTCTTGTCCCTTGGTTGACCGGTTGGTCAACCGGGACCAACTGAGAGCACTGAGTGCCAGTCGGTCGACCGCATCGGTCGCGGTCGACCGCTTCCTTGCCATGGTCGACCGGGCTGCGCCTGTGCATGTCGTTCACACCCGTCGACCGGGCGGTCGACCAGACCCTGTTCTGGCACATGCTGCAAACTGCTTCCTCGCTCCTTTTGGCTTCTGATCTTTGTGCTACTTCCCGATGAATTAAAAAACTCTTCCAATGTCATTTATTTCCTCTTATATCCTCTCTCCTTAAAATTATCCACCTCGGTGAAGATTTTCTAAATCTGAGCCGAACTTTAACGAACATCTGGCGAAATTGACACACGATCTCAGTGAAATCGACACACGATCTCGACTTGAGCGCTCCATACAAAATCGACACACGATCTCGACGAAATCGAACACGATCTCAACTTGGCCAACAGGAAAAACCGGTTCCTTCAAAATAAATCGCCAGTACACATACAATTGATTTTCACTGGTCACACCAAATCCAAATTGAGTTTGTCATCCCCTCCGGTAACGCTCTCCAAGCTCCAATATTAATTGTAAGATTCCGACTATCCAAACGGAATGCAACATACATGCCTTCCCAACACTTCACCAGAGAGAAATACCATATGAGCCGACCAACGAACATGTCTACAACTCAGTAAATGAATGAAACACCATTCAAATGACCTCAAGAAGAACCCAACATGAGCCAACACTGACTCTCCAACTGACTGGCTCTCCAGTGAAATCACCTAGAGGGGGGTGAATAGGTGACTAGCTAATCTAATGGTGAATTAATATGGAATTAAAATTATTTATGCAAACTAAAAAATCTTAAGCTTAAACACACAAGGTATAACCTAAGAGTGTAGCCGGATTTCCCGTGAAGGGCTCTGGACTATGTCCTCAAGATTCCTCTTGATAAGAGTTGAGGTGCCGCTATAACTCTCTTAGGTGAATACAAGTGTGAGCAAACAATCCCAAGTATGTATCAATTTAAGCACACAATATATCAAGCATATAAAGATATGACAATATAAGTATGTAAGATATAAATACAAGTGAGAGATAGAGAGAGCAATCGCAAACACAGGAGATTTGTTTCGAGGTTCGAGCACACTTGCTCTACGTCCCCGCCTTCAACACTATGAAGGATTTCCACTATAAATCGATCCCACCGGATTACTCCGTGCCGCAACACCTACAACGAGTTCACACTAGAACTCCTTGGATTCACTAGTTCCCTCACTTGTTCCCGCAAGAACAAACACACGCAAGCACGCAAGCTTGCCGAGGCCACACCTTTACAAAGAGCTCTCACTAGAACTCGAAACACCGGAACCCGCAAGTCCGCCTCCTGAAATACAAAGTAGAACTCTTGGTGATCCAAACACTTTGATCACCTAAACAATCTCACAACAACTCTCCTATAGGAATGATATAGCAATGGAAAGCTCAAGTATGTGTGAGAAATCAAGGATGGAAGTTGTGGTGAAAAACTCAAGAAATCACTTTTTCAAAACACTCTTGAAAACTCTCCTTTTGATATGGAAGTATTTGGCTCTAAAACAAGTGGAGATAAACACTTAGAAGTATATGAAAAACTAGCTCAAAAACCCACTTCAAATCTTGTTTGAAACAATCCATGGGAGCCCCCTTTTATAAGCTCCAAAAATCTGCCCGTTGGAAGCCAACTCAGCAGCTCTGGCTGCTGACGGTCGACCGGCCGGTCGACCGCCAACGGTCGAATTTTCGACCGTTGGGAAGGTTGGTCGACCGGCCGGTCGACCGCCAATTGGGCAATGGCCTAGCGGTCGACCGCCCGGTTGACCGGGCCATATCCAGAGAGCAGCAGCTCTCTGGCGGTCGACCGTGCGGTCGACTCATGCACACACACGAAGACCACCAAAACCTTTAGAAAGAAAGAAAACCATGAACACCAAATAATTACCCACAAAAGAAGAAAAGGGAAAGAGAATGAAGGGGGGATTCATGTAAGCACAACCTAGAAAATCAGGTGAATGCTTTATTATCAGGATAAGGTGCCAAGAATATTATAAGTTCTTTTATCAAATAAAAGACCTCCTAGCTAGACCCATTCCAGTCAATAGTTGTTTTAGGAACTGAATTTAGCACTGCATGTAACTTTTACTTATATAACTCAAGGTTAAATACTTAAATCACTCTCCAAGAGAAGTAATGGAACAAACAATCAACGGAAAATTGGCAAATACTGATCGGAAATCAATATATTCTGTGGCATTACAGAATTAAGCCCCCCTACCATAGCAGTCATAAGAATTATTTGCCATGGAGAAGGAAAAAAGGAACACCTCTACCACACACTAATATGCATTTGTAAAATTAGATTCCTTATACAGCAATAGTTGTACCAGTTCAAGCAATAACTAAGTGGCTATGTCACATATGATTAATATCATGATGTGCGAGAGACGCCAAATACTGACTGAGGCACATATCCTTATAGATTTGATTTCACAGGTCCATATCTAGTTAGGAAACACAGGAAGTGAGTACAGTAACCATACACATTATACATGCACAAACCAATTCAATCTACAAGAATATGTTATTGACACCCTAATATGCATGAGACAGTACACAGATACATTGGGTTTGAGATTTTCCTTGAGCCCTGATCTACCACAAGGTTGTAACTCTGATCTACTAAAAAGAAAATATGTTTGACCTTGAATTTATAATATTCACTACAGAGATACAAAGTTCTAATTGAGAGGCCCTTTGTTACGGATTTGTTCACACCCTTTTTCTGTGGTCTTGCCTGTGGTTCTTCTGATAACCAGTGAGGATAGATGGAGGTGTTGTGCGCCGATGACAACAACCAACAGAGAATCTCACAAATCTCCAAGCACAAAGAACACCCAAATAGCACAAGAAGAAAACACAAATCTCAAACACACGATTTAACGAGGTTCGGCCTCAATGCCTACGTCCTCGGGGCAATCCAATGGAGAGATTAATTACTAGGAAGATGTTTACAATTGCTATCAGCCTCTTTGAATGCAAGAGAGCTTTAGCTAATCCCTTTTCGCAGGCACTAAACCCTAGAAAATAACCAACAGCCTTAAATACCCTGATTCCCGAAACAGCAGGTTTTCGCCCAAACCCGACTGTCAGTCGACCGGCCGGTCGACCGACCTCCACCCCGGTCGACCGGTCGGTCGCCCGGGTGCCCAACAGAGAGTTGGGCACTTACAGTCAGGGTTTCCGGTCGACCGGGCGGCCGACCGGGTGCCCAACAGAGAGTTGGGCACTTACAGTCAGGGAATTGCGGTCGACGGTCGGTCGACCGCCTCTGAACCCTGTGCATGCTGTGCATGTCGGTCGACCGGGCCGGTCGACCGACCTGCCTATTTTTCTGCTGCTGCTGCTATTTCCTGCTGCTGTTCCCTTTGCCTTCCGTCGTCGACTTCCTTGGTGATCACTTCGACAACCCTTGGCAATCTATGTCAATTCCTTGGCAATATCCTCTCTTTCCAACAATTCTCCACCTCGGTGAAGATTTCCAAATCTAAGCCGATCTCCAACGATCCCCAGTCCATCACCTGGCGAAATCGACACACGATCTCGGCGAAATCGACACACGATCTCGGCTTGCGCGCACCAGACGAAATCGACACACGATCTCGGTGAAATCGACACACGATCTCGGCTTAGAATCTGTAGCTCAGCTATCCCTGAAAATATCGCACATGTCTGTAATACCCCGTTCCCGGAATACGTACTTAGTTGCGTATTCAGATTTTCGATCGTATTTTTTCGATTTGTTTCCTGCATTTATTCTGTATTATGAATTCCTTATATGATTGTTTTATTTTGGATTTGGGTTCGTGGACTCGGAGTCAGCCCTAGTCTGAACCGAAGGCCCGATCATAGTATATTATTCGATTTAGTCTTTCTGATGTGTAGATTTGACCGATTTCAGTTTCAAATATTATTTTCCAATATATTAGATTTTTCATGATTTTCTAGATTTTTCTTGAATTAAATTGAATTTCTTCAAAACGGTGTCGGCCAGTGCCGCTGACCGATTTCTGGATTTTTAATTCTCAAACAGTTTGGAATTTCATGATGGTCCTTTAGGCTTTATTCCTTAGAATCATATTTTCTACCTACATTCTTTTTCTGAGGATTTTATGATTTTATGAAAATCCATCGGAGTCGGTAGGTAACTGATTCCGGGATTTTTAGTTTTAAAACTATAAAGTATTTCTTAAAACGGATTTCACTATGAGTCTTCATATATTACTATTGATTTTTGGTAAAATTTGCGAGTCGTTCCGAGATACTTGAATTTCGAACGATTTCGGTATTTTCCGAAATGTTTTCCGTATACTCGGCTTAAACCCGGGAACTTGTCTTTTCAATATTTTTATTTTCTAAGTCCAAGAGAAAATCTTCTCTTTATAAATTTCTTTTCCTTTTCCTTTCTCCTTATTTCTTTCCTTCCTCCACAAGCCAAAAGAATTCCAATTTCCCAATTTTCCAAAATTTCAATTTTTCCTCTCCACTCACTTCCACCAACCTCCACCATTAATGCCTTTTTCTCTCTCTCTCTCTCCCATGGCCGGCCAAGTGGCCAAGAGAGGGACACTCATCCCCCTCCTCCACTTTGCAAAAACCCCCCTCTCATCTACTTTAATTTCAACTCCTTTACAAAATCCAAATCCCATATATACATTTCCTTTTCATTTCATCCCCTTTCTTTCACTTCTCTTCACCAAGAGCCAAAACCCTAACCTCCACCAAATTCCTCTTCATCTCCATCACCAAAACCACCAACTCCACAACATCAAGGTCTTCATCTTCAACCTCAACTCCTTCTTTTGGATTGGATCGTAGTTTTCTTCGTCGGAGATATCGCCGTGGATCGTATTGTCGACCTCGATCTCTTAGAACTCGTGGAGCTTCGATTAAACCGATCTAAGTGAGTATTTTTACTCACCAAGACTTGTTTCATTCTTAGTATACTTGTCTCTTCATATCTTGTGTAGATATGTCATCAAAATCATATTTTTAGACCATCAAACCAACCACCAGATTCTGTTCTGTACGCTGTTTTTGACCACGATTAGTCGACTTGACCTAGGGCCTAGTCGACTAACCCATCTGTTATTGAAACGTAGCTTTTTCTAGAAACACAGTTTTAGTCGACTAGACCAATTTACCAGTCGACTAGAGAACCTTAGTCGACTACACTCTTGACCCTAGTCGACTAACTTTTCCTGAACCAAAACCTTAACTCTCTGTATCACAGTATTAGTCGACTTAGCCTAACTATCAGTCGACTTGTCATGTCTGTTAGTCGACTACCCCTATGACCCTAGTCGACTAACTCTTCCTGAATCAGAAACCCAACTCTCTGGTGCACAGTTTTAGTCGACTATACCAGACTGTTAGTCGACTAACCCCTCTATTAGTCGACTACTCCCTTGACCCTAGTCGACTAATCTTAGCTGTCTGTTATAGTTGTTTACCTCCTTAACTTTAGATCTTATACTTGGTTCATGTATTTGTACCTTGTACTTCACGACTCTTTATTTGATGTATATCACCTCTAGTCACTTCATATTTCTATGTTTATGTATTGCCATGCAACTGCTTGTTTCATTCTTACACTTGCACCATGCCTGTGATATTCTTACTCCTTTATCGTATACCATGCGTGGCAGACCCTTCGTGGTCGTTGAACTCTGAGTTTCTTCTATGTTTCCACTTGCCATGTCATTACTTCAGACTTGTCAGTTACATGCTTCCATTTAACACATGTATATCACTTGATATCTGATGTGTTATCATCTGACCACTTAACATGTTATCAGTTAGTAAGACCCTCTTGTTATGTCATGACTGACCCGGACTATTATTAATCTCTTGTTATGTTTGGTTGTTTGTTAAATATCATCATCCTGTCATGCTATCACTTTACACCCAGCATGATATACTTGACTTTATGATTATCTTGTTTACGGGAATCCTGTCTTGTTATTCTGAATGGAACTAAGTGCCACACCACACGGTGGGGGCCACCTCTAGAATCCATCCCTCAGAACAAAGTGCCAAATGGAACAAAGTGCCACACCACACGGTGGGGGCCACCTCTTGAATCTGTGGGGGCCACCTCTTGAATCTGTTGGGCTATTCTTGTTATGTCCAGTTATTCCCGTAATTTGATAATTATGTAATAAGCTACAACTTGTACGGGGAATGGGAGGAAGTGATGGATGCCGGAATGATACCTTGCTTATAGTAATGGAATAAAATATTGACGTCTCGTGTGAGTGGGACTTTGGGCCCACAGAAGATTCGTGTGAGGGGGACTTTGGGCCTCCAAACTGGTTCCAGGTGTATGGAAACTACTATAAGAAGAGTTATCAGTTCTCCATCGGCTTCCGGTAACAATCCTCGGATAGCTTATATATGGATGTATGTGAGTTGGGATATATACCGAGACACATACCTAGATATATGGGTTAGACGAGTAATAATAATAAGTGATACCCGTTATGGATCTTGTTATGATTCTTGATATTCCGGTTATGATTCATGTTTCTTGTTATGATTCCAATCATGATTCTAGATTATGTTTCCAGTTGTGACACTTATTATGATTTCCGTTATTCCAGTTATATTTCCAGTTATGATTCTTAGTATTCTTGTTATATATTCCTGTTTGACTTTCATATGATTTGCAACTCTGATTCTATACGCTTGGATTTCTGTGGCATGAGATAACGGTATATAGATGAGGGTTTCCTTGTTTGGATTATTCCTTCGATGTATTAGTCTCATGGGATCGTGACTTAAGCGTAAACAATCAATCTTGCTTATAATCAGTTTTATCCTGGATTTCCTGTTTTATGATATTCTTGTTCCTACTCATTATACTTGTATTCTAACCTTCCTATTCTTGTATCTTGCCATTTGGCTGTAGCCTGTCCATTATTGGGAGGTCCTGACTCCCTTGGATTTGTATGTTCAGGTTTAGAAGCTTGGATCGAAGTGGAGTCGTCCACAGTAGATCGAGCTTTCCTTAGTGAGCAGGCCGTTTAGCTCCAGTTCCTCCGTGCCAGACATCTCTTTTGACTCACGGGATCTTCATCCTACTCGTGAGCATTTTGTGTCTTTATTGTATATTTTACTTTTGGACTGGGTTGTGATAAAAGACACATGTGATGTGTATATGTTTATCATACTGTGATGACTTTGTATGTGTACTTTTTAGTTGGCATATGTATGGATACCACGCTTTGTCGTGTACTCTGATTCTTGTTTTACTTATTTGCTTAGCGTATATACGTGTGGGGCATTTTCTGACCTACGTATATACGTCGCAGTGACGTCCCCGTATTCGTGGAATTGGGGCATTACAGGTTGGTATCAGAGCCTAGGCTCTCACACCTATAGTACAATCAGCAGCAAATTCCAGTAATTTGCTATTGCCAACTATAATGTACAAAGTTATCCAGTCCTTCTTGATCCTTCTTGACTCCTTCCCTTGTGTCCTAAACTCCTTCCATTTTTTCAATTCCAGTTATCTTATCCCAATTCGTATGGAGAGAAGGACGGGACGAAACCATTCCGGACAAGCATCGAATGGACCCGCGGGAGAGAATGTGGACATTCTGAGGGTCATTCAGACGATGATGGAGAACCAGCAGCAACAGACAGAACTTCTCCGGCAAGAGTTGACAGCTCCAAAGGGACAGAGGCCGGGGAATATATCAGATTTCAGACGGCTGCAGCCAGCTATATTCACGGGTGAAGAGAAACCCCTGGATGCTGAGCAATGGTTGACCGACACATCAGACTTGTTGAATGCAGCCAGAGTACCAAAGGAGAATCAAGTGGAGGTCGCCAAGATCCAATTGAAGGATGTAGCTAGAACTTGGTGGCTAGCTGAGGAGGCTAGATTGGAGAAGCCTGTCACTTGGGACACATTCTCCAAGAGTTTCTACAGCAGATTCTTCCCTGTCACTGCTCAGAAGGACATGGAAGAGCAGTTCATCAGACTTCAGCAACGGGAGAAGTCCGTGGATGAGTATGCTGCGGAATTTCTCAGACTCAGCCGCTTTGCTCCGTATATGGTGACGGATGAAGAGAAGCGGGCAAGCAGATTCCAGCAGGGCTTGCAGATGGATATACAAGTTTTCTTAATGCCCCAGCAGCTGAAGACCTATTCAGAAGTTCTCACCATAGCTTGAGAAGTGGAGCGTGGACTGGAAAAGAAGAAAGCGAACCAGATGAGGAACCAGGCCAAGAAGAGGCCTTTTGAGTTGATGGATGAGGAAGATGTAGATAAGGCAACCCAAGGCCCAATGATCAAGAGACCATTCCAACCTCCTCTGTCTCAGATAATATGCAATTTCTGTCACAGACCCGGGCATTATAAGAGAGATTGTCGAAAGGCCAATGGACTTTGTTTGGCATGTGGAACAGATAGACATGCGCTAAGGGATTGCCCGTTCAGAAGGGTAGGGAACATGGCACCAGTCAGACCAACACTTCCAGCTCCAGCACTTCCAGCCCCAGCACTTCCAGCACCGCCATTGAGAAGGAATCCAGAACCAGTGGACCGGAGAGCTCCATTTCCACCCCAGCGGTATGATCCACAGAGAGGAGCAGGACCCAGAGTAGATTATGGCAGAGGCCAAGTTCACAATATGGAGGCAGAAGTATCAGATGAAGCAGCAGCAGAATACGAAGCTCAGTACCTGGAGCAGGAACCTTGAGGATATCATGGTAACTATTACCCCAGATCTTGTATTTGAGTTGGCTATCTTTCTAAATATTTCCATTATCATTCTCTCATTGTTCATCCTAGTCCTTCCTGTGTTTATCTTAACCCTGTTTTGTTTTTTTTTCGAAGCCTTTGATTTCACTCTTGTCCCCTTTGTGTTCAATTTGCCCCTTAATGAAATTGCGAGGACGCAATTTTTGTAAGGTGGGTGGATTGTAATACCCCGTTCCCGGAATACGTACTTAGTTGCGTATTCAGATTTTCGATCGTATTTTTCAATTTGTTTCCTTCATTTATTCTGTATTATGAATTCCTTATATGATTGTTTTATTTTGGATTTGGATTCGTGGACTCGGAGTCAGCCCTAGTCTGAACCGAAGGCCCGATCATAGTATATTATTCGATTTAGTCTTTCTGATGTGTAGATTTGACCGATTTTAGTTTCAAATATTATTTTCTAATATATTAGATTTTCCATGATTTTCTAGATTTTTCTTGAATTAAATTGAATTTCTTCAAAACCGGTGTCGGCCAGTGCCGCTGACCGATTTCTGGATTTTTAATTCTCAAAAGTTTGGAATTTCATGATGGTCCTTTAGGCTTTATTCCTTAGAATCATATTTTATACCTACATTCTTTTTCTGAGGATTTTATGATTTTATGAAAATTCCATCGGAGTCGGTAGGTAACTGATTCCGGGATTTTTAGTTTTAAAACTATAAAGTATTTCTTAAAACGGATTTCACTATGAGTCTTCATATATTATTATTGATTTTTGGTAAAATTTGCGAGTCGTTCCAAGATACTTGAATTTCGGACGATTTCGGTATTTTCCGAAATGTTTTCCGTATACTCGGCTTAAACCCGGGAACTTGTCTTTTCAATATTTTTATTTTCTAAGTTCAAGAGAAAATCTTCTCTTTATAAATTTCTTTTCCTTTTCCTTTCTCCTTATTTCTTTCCTTCCTCCACAAGCCAAAAGAATTCCAATTTCCCAATTTTCCAAAATTTCAATTTTTCCTCTCCACTCACTTCCACCAACCTCCACCATTAATGCCTTTTTCTCTCTCTCTCTCTCCCATGGCCGGCCAAGTGGCCAAGAGAGGGACACTCATCCCCCTCCTCCACTTTGCAAAAACCCCCCTCTCATCTACTTTAATTTCAACTCCTTTACAAAATCCAAATCCCATATATACATTTCCTTTTCATTTCATCCCCTTTCTTTCACTTCTCTTCACCAAGAGCCAAAACCCTAACCTCCACCAAATTCCTCTTCATCTCCATCACCAAAACCACCAACTCCACAACATCAAGGTCTTCATCTTCAACCTCAACTCCTTCTTTTGGATTGGATCGTAGTTTTCTTCGTCGGAGATATCGCCGTGGATCGTATTGTCGACCTCGATCTCTTCGAACTCGTGGAGCTTCGATTAAACCGATCTAAGTGAGTATTTTTACTCACCAAGACTTGTTTCATTCTTAGTATACTTGTCTCTTCATATCTTGTGTAGATATGTCATCAAAATCATATTTTTAGACCATCAAACCCAACCACCAGATTCTGTTCTGTACGCTGTTTTTGACCACGATTAGTCGACTTGACCTAGGGCCTAGTCGACTAACCCATCTGTTATTGAAACGTAGCTTTTTCTAGAAACACAGTTTTAGTCGACTAGACCAATTTACCAGTCGACTAGAGAACCTTAGTCGACTACACTCTTGACCCTAGTCGACTAACTTTTCCTGAACCAAAACCTTAACTCTCTGTATCACAGTATTAGTCGACTTAGCCTAACTATCAGTCGACTTGTCATGTCTGTTAGTCGACTACCCCTATGACCCTAGTCGACTAACTCTTCCTGAATCAGAAACCCAACTCTCTGGTGCACAGTTTTAGTCGACTATACCAGACTGTTAGTCGACTAACCCCTCTATTAGTCGACTACTCCCTTGACCCTAGTCGACTAATCTTAGCTGTCTGTTATAGTTGTTTACCTCCTTAACTTTAGATCTTATACTTGGTTCATGTATTTGTACCTTGTACTTCACGACTCTTTATTTGATGTATATCACCTCTAGTCACTTCATATTTCTATGTTTATGTATTGCCATGCAACTGCTTGTTTCATTCTTACACTTGCACCATGCCTGTGATATTCTTACTCCTTTATCGTATACCATGCGTGGCAGACCCTTCGTGGTCGTTGAACTCTGAGTTTCTTCTATGTTTCCACTTGCCATGTCATTACTTCAGACTTGTCAGTTACATGCTTCCATTTAACACATGTATATCACTTGATATCTGATGTGTTATCATCTGACCACTTAACATGTTATCAGTTAGTAAGACCCTCTTGTTATGTCATGACTGACCCGGACTATTATTAATCTCTTGTTATGTTTGGTTGTTTGTTAAATATCATCATCCTGTCATGCTATCACTTTACACCCAGCATGATATACTTGACTTTATGATTATCTTGTTTACGGGAATCCTGTCTTGTTATTCTGAATGGAACTAAGTGCCACACCACACGGTGGGGGCCACCTCTAGAATCCATCCCTCAGAACAAAGTGCCACATGGAACAAAGTGCCACACCACACGGTGGGGGCCACCTCTTGAATCTGTGGGGGCCACCTCTTGAATCTGTTGGGCTATTCTTGTTATGTCCAGTTATTCCCGTAATTTGATAATTATGTAATAAGCTACAACTTGTACGGGGAATGGGAGGAAGTGATGGATGCCGGAATGATACCTTGCTTATAGTAATGGAATAAAATATTGACGTCTCGTGTGAGTGGGACTTTGGGCCCACAGAAGATTCGTGTGAGGGGGACTTTGGGCCTCCAAACTGGTTCCAGGTGTATGGAAACTACTATAAGAAGAGTTATCAGTTCTCCATCGGCTTCCGGTAACAATCCTCGGATAGCTTATATATGGATGTATGTGAGTTGGGATATATACCGAGACACATACCTAGATATATGGGTTAGACGAGTAATAATAATAAGTGATACCCGTTATGGATCTTGTTATGATTCTTGATATTCCGGTTATGATTCATGTTTCTTGTTATGATTCCAATCATGATTCTAGATTATGTTTCCAGTTGTGACACTTATTATGATTTCCGTTATTCCAGTTATATTTCCAGTTATGATTCTTAGTATTCTTGTTATATATTCCTGTTTGACTTTCATATGATTTGCAACTCTGATTCTATACGCTTGGATTTCTGTGGCATGAGATAACGGTATATAGATGAGGGTTTCCTTGTTTGGATTATTCCTTCGATGTATTAGTCTCATGGGACCGTGACTTAAGCGTATACAATCAATCTTGCTTATAATCAGTTTTATCCTGGATTTCCTGTTTTATGATATTCTTGTTCCTACTCATTATACTTGTATTCTAACCTTCCTATTCTTGTATCTTGCCATTTGGCTGTAGCCTGTCCATTATTGGGAGGTCCTGACTCCCTTGGATTTGTATGTTCAGGTTTAGAAGCTTGGATCGAAGTGGAGTCGTCCACAGTAGATCGAGCTTTCCTTAGTGAGCAGGCCGTTTAGCTCCAGTTCCTCCGTGCCAGACATCTCTTTTGACTCACGGGATCTTCATCCTACTCGTGAGCATTTTGTGTCTTTATTGTATATTTTACTTTTGGACTGGGTTGTGATAAAAGACACATGTGATGTGTATATGTTTATCATACTGTGATGACTTTGTATGTGTACTTTTTAGTTGGCATATGTATGGATACCACGCTTTGTCGTGTACTCTGATTCTTGTTGTACTTATTTGCTTAGCGTATATACGTGTGGGGCATTTTCTGACCTACGTATATACGTCGCAGTGACGTCCCCGTATTCGTGAAATTAGGGCGTTACAATGTCTTCCCTGCACTTCACCTTAGGAGAACTTCCATACATGCCGATCATCAAACTGTGGCTTCTACTCCGCAACTACACGACCTCACGAAGACTTCCTCACGAGCCAACACTGACTCTCCAACTGACTAGCTCTGTCTAGTCTACCTGTCTTCCACTGACGGTCCACCAAGTCTGCGTAGAGCACACCAAACATCATCGGATTTAACTGGATGCACACTTCTTCTTATGCAAGCTCAACATCTTCTCACTGGAAGATTTACCTGTTCATCTAGATCATAACATCTCACCACTACGTGAGATCCAACTTGCCACAACGCTTCACCTCTACGTGAAACCTCTTCACCTCTACGTGAAGTCCCATCGGCCATAACTCTTCACCTCCACGTGAAGATCCAAACAGCTTCTGGAGAACCCAAATAGCTTCATAAGAGTTGCATCACCAAGTGGCTGCGCCTTTACGGCTGCCTACGTACCTTTGCCCAAAAGGATCAAGCCAACCATAGTTTATTAAGATGAGCTTCTTCAAGCTCAATCACTGGTACCTGTATCTGCAGCAGCGAACCTGTCTGTCTGAGTCATATGAACCTCTTCCTGACCATCATGGAGAGCAACGGCCTTTAACTTCAGCTTGTCGAGATCACAAGCTTGAGATCTGTCACGCCCCGCTTCCCAAAATACGTGGAAACGGAGTCGCGACGAGAGTCGGCGACGCATATACGCGAGGAAAATACCCCACGTATACACGCTAAGCCTAAATGTAACCTGAACAAGCTATGAATCAGAAGCATAATATTAAATGATCACTGCAATAATACATATAATGACAATCACAATGATAGCAGCATAAATGATGGCAAGAAAAATGACAGCTGAAGCTATAAAGGTAAAATCAAGAAATGACAGGAATATAAAAGAGGTGAGGATACCAGAACAGAAGAAAGAGCGTCCAGTCCCTCGCAAGATGAACAGTCTCGTCGAACACCTGCACATTAGAACAATCGTCCAATATCTGGACGTGCAAATCCAGGGTCGTCAGAACGCGACCGTGGTGAGTGTGTGTGTAAAGGGAAAAGCTCGTGCAAATAACAGTGCATAAACAATAATAACAGACAACAGAAAGCACTAAATAACATGATAAACACTGAATAACAACATGTATGTAGAACAAGGCAACTAACATAACTGTAAACAACAACTGACGTTATGGTGTGTAACCTAGCATGTCACTAGTTGTTATACAATCCGGTCATGGTTATAGTTATATGTCTATCACAGTGATATAAATGTACAATCAGGTGATTGATGTCAGTCACAATGCATTAACAGTTCATTATCATTTATTATGTTAGCGAACACCAATTGCCACCTGTAGTAGACGCATCCCATACTACGCTTACTACACGTGTCAATCATGGTCCTAAGTTATTGAAATTAGTGGAAGAGACATTGTCCATGCTTTAGGTGGGTTCCGTACATACCCGGAACCACGGCCCAATCACCTGGCGCTGAACCAGGTCCTACCGCTAGGTAGTCAATAACAATAACAATGACAATGTGTCAATAACAATGACAATATGAACAATACGGGATGTCAGTCATCCCCCGGAACCCTGCAGTGGAACCGTATCTCAGCTGCGCAATCTGTATCCTAGGTCCACCCAAAATACAGACGTTGTCTCCTCCATCAATTTCCCCAATCCCAATGTAAGTTGTAAATTTACATTATTATTTGTAACAATCAATATCCATGTCATTTCGATTACTGGGACGATACTGTAACAGTAACAATATCAATGTAACAATAACAATGTGAACAATATTACCGTATAAACGGTAGAACAATAGAACAATGAAAGTGTTACGGTCTAACAATATTTTCCAAGTAACTTTCATAACATAGATTATTACAATAACTATTCCAGATACTGTTCAATAGACAGTCTAATCTAGAACCAGTCAATATCTCGTATGCCTGCACTGCATATAACAATAGTCGATCTCAATGGTCATCATGAACCTAGCCTCAATAGTCGTCCTGATCGTCAAATATCAATTCATGTCAAAGTGATCCGGTACAGTAACACACCAGTTTAATGAATCAATAACCAGTTCTCTCATCATGTCAATCTACTCTAATCCTCGGGTCACCAATAACAGAGATCAAACAGTAAAAGCCATCAAACTCTGAATATATAATATCACCGATATCGATGGGTTTACTCTCACAATAATTCTATCCCCTATTACTGAGTAACAGCAATAAATAGCAGTCTATTGGTATCCTCAAGATCAACTAATATAACAGACACCAAGATCACAAGTAAGGAATGGAAATGTCCTTAAAGAATTACAATCTAAAATAGTTCACCTATAAGTCCATACTAACAACTCATCCATATTCAAATAATATAATCAATTGGTACATCGACGAACTCTAGCTTCTAATAATCCGAGTCATTACAACCAACTCTTATCTCCAATAGTTACTTGATCATCAAGTATCAATAAACATCGAGCAATCTAATACAATAAACTGCCGTTCCAACATATATCAATAATCATAGTTTAGTTCTCTCACTCTAACAATCTAATCTGATTCCCAAGTTCTCAAGGGTTCACATTTCTATTAAGGTCAACATCAGATCCCAACACTTGACAACATATCCAATCCATGCATATAAGATCTATCATGATAAGTCAAGTCATTCCATCTAATATCTATCCCTCGATATCATATACATCTATCAATAACCAATACATAATCCATGGGTGAAGTCCACAATCCATCAAGGAACCATACCCAGCTGACAGGCTAACAGTAGTCGACTAGGGAAGATAAGTAGTCGACTAGAGGAAGGGTTAGTCGACTAATCGAGGGGACCAAGTCGACTACACTAAGGCCAAGTCGACTATAGGAAAAGGGGTAAGTCGACTGACAGAGAAACAGAGGCTACACAGCTCCAGGTCCACTTATTAGTCGACTAGGGCTAAGGTATAAGTCGACTAGGCATACTGTTAGTCGACTACTAACACTGTCAAGTCGACTAACAGAGATATACAGAGAGCTGCTATTCTCCTGGAGGTAAGTTAGTCGACTAGGGGTCTGGGTGTAGTCGACTAGCAGAGTCATTAGTCGACTAATCTCAGGGATTAGTCAACTAATCACCCTGCCAGAACACATATCAGAGGCATACAGAAATCTATTCTCCCACACAACAAAACATGAATATGTCCTCTCTTGCACACATCAATAAACATAATTTCTACACTAACTCTATATTCACAATAGAATCATCATTCATTAAAATATACGTAAAACGAGAGGAATCGAAGGAGAAAGGAGAGTACACTCACTTCGGGAAATCTGATCGTTGCCGGGCGTGTCGCCGTTACGGTTGCTGTGATGCTGCTATTCGCTGTCGGACTGCATGGGAGGGTGGCCAGGGTGCTGGAGAAGGCCACCGTGCCGGTCTCCGACGACGACTTGGCGTGGATCAGGAGAACTCACTGCTCGCTGCCTGTGCTCGGCCCGGACTGCGTTCAGATCTGGGATGCGACGGTCTAGACTGTCGTCGCTGTCCTGCTGCGGGTGGTTGGCCGAGGGGCTGTTGCCGTGGCCGTGCTGCTGATCTGTGCAGGGAGATCTGCTGGAGATGCGGCTCGCTGTTGCTGTAGTGGGGAGGCGCCAGGCTGCAGGGGGAAGAGAGGTGCAGCTGCGGGTGGTTGACAAGGGCTGTACAGGGTGCTGCTGCTCGTCTGCAGAGGGAAGAAGCGCCTGGACTGGAGAGGGGAAGGAGGTGCCTGGCCTGGGCGCTACGGCCTGCTGCTCCTGCTGGGCTCGACCAGGGGAGGAGATGGCCGGCCTGCTGGAGAAGGGGATCAAGGGTGCTGCTCTGGTGGAGGAGATGGCTGCTGGTGTTCGGCTGCAAGGAGGGAGCAGCCATCAGGTGGAGGTGTGCGGCAACAAAGGGTGACTCGGCCTCCATGGGCTCTCGGCTGGGCCATGGAATCTAAACGGTAATTGGAAAATAGGGTGAGAGGCTAGACAAGGATACAAGGGATTAAGGCATGAATAGGAATCAAGGGTAAGGGAAATATAACACTACAAAATAATGACCCAACATTAGTAGTAACAATACTTAACTAAAATAATAATATTAATAATACCAATACATTACATGACCGATCTAATAATAATAAATAACAGTAACAACATAGATATTACTAACAACGAGTAATATTATATCACATGAAAATAAATACGTGTACATATTTAAAATACCAGTATATTTTATCCAAATACCGTACTTTAAAAATGGGGATATTACAAGATCCATGCTTCTTTAACCACGAACGTGGTTTCACCTTGGTTCCAATGGCTGCAAATAACTCGACATCCTCAACAATGTCGTCAACCTGTTCAGCATCACCCTTGGTATCATGAACTCCACCCGGTGTCACATCCGATGAAGTCTCTTCTGATGCCGAACCAACTGGAGATGATGGAGTAGCATCAACCTCCACCCGCTGCGATCCATCCTTGGTCTTCGTCCTCTCCACCTGCTGAGAGACGGTGGACTTCATCTCTGAAGTCTCTCCAAAAGTGACATTTCTGCTCATCACGATCCTCTTGTCTTCGGGGTCCCACAACATGTAGCTGTTCCTCTTGATGCCCAAATAGACAAACCTCTTTGCTCGCGGATTCACCTTGCCATTCTTGGCACTGAAGTAGGCCGGACTTCCAAACTTCCGCAGCACAGCATGATCTTGAGCAGCTTTCTCAGACCAATTTTCCAGTGGAGCTTTACCTCCAATCGCAGTCGATCTGTTCATGAGATGGCTAGCATATTCTGTTGCCTCAGCCCAAAATGACCTGTCTAATCCTGCATTAGACAACAACCGCCGAACCTCCTCCAGCAAGGAACGGACTACATCTTTAGCCAACCCATCTGTACCTGTTGTGAAGTGAGTAGCAATACCTGTGTTCTGGCCAAATTGTAGGAATTGGTTCATGTCTATTCCAACATTACCAATATGAAGCTCCTTTATCTTCCTACCTATCTGCCTCTCCATTTTTTCTCTCCACTTCAACAACACATCTAGGGCTTCACCCCTTTGCCTCATAGGATATATCCAAAACTGCCTAGATGAACAATCAACAAAAGAGACAAAGTACCTGTGACCTCCAAGCGATGCCGTCTTAGCAGGTCCCCATACACTCACGTGAACACTATCAAGAAGACCTTCATTGTGGTGAGTACTGGTGCTGAATCTCACCTTCTTCTTATCCAGAACGTTGTGTTCATCTTCTGACTTGCAGGTTGCAGCACCTTCCATTTCCTTCTTTGCAGGAGCTTGCAAAGATACTTCTTCTTCCTGTCCGACCTTTCCCTGCCAGACCTCCGGGCCACCATCGTCTGAGGAACTCGAAGTCTCCACCTGATCTGTAATCGTACTACCCTTCAGGCAGTAGAGATTTCCTCGGCGGACGCCCTTCATCATCACCATTGAGCCCTTGATCATCCTGAGATCGCCATCTCAAATAGATATCACCATGCCCGATGCCTCCAAAGTTCCCACGGAGATCAGATTTCTCCTTAACTGAGGCACATTCCTCACCCCCTTCAGTTCCTTCTCAATCCCATCAAACATCCTGACACGGATCGTACCTACACCCTCTACGCTACATGGGTGATCGTCGCCCATAACGACAGAACACCCCTCCAGCTTCTCAAAACTGGAAAACCAGCCCCTATTAGGGCACGCATGGTATGTTGTACCTGTATCCATAATCCACTCATCTTTCCATGAGTTACCGATGATGGGAGAACTGACTGAAAACGAGAAACCTGACGAGTCAGAATCTGATCCCTCTGCCTGTGAACTGCTCCTCTGAGCATTCGTCACTTTTGCAAGATTCGCTTCAGACTTCGATTCTTTCTTCTTTTCCTTGAACTTTGGACAGTCTACCTTCCAGTGCCCAATCTCTCTGCAGAAAGCACACTGATTTCTCTTGAGATCCCTGAAGCCCGGCCTGGACTTCGATCTTCCTCTAACCTCCTTGCCCTTCCTCGATGAACTCCTGCCCCTTACTTCCAGTGCCTCCGCCGATAAGCTTGACTGTGAAGGATGCCTCTCCTTCTTCCTCGCCTCATAACTCGACAGTGCAGACGACACCTCATCATAATCCAAGGTCTGCCTTCCATTGATGAAGGTCAGAGTGAATGTCTCATACTCCTCTTCCGGGAGTGAGTTCAGAAAGATGATCGCCTATCTTCCTCATCTATAATGACATCCACGTTTACCAAGTCTGTAAGAAGCTTCGTATATCGGTTGATGTGCTCATTTACTGTGCTCCCCTTCTTCATTCGAAAGCTATACAGCTTACTCTTAAGCTGCAACCTTGACTCAACACTCTTGGTCAGGTATTTCTTTGCAAGGGTATCCCACAGCTTCTTTGCCGACGTCTCATGTTGTGCAAGATATTTTATGTCTTACGACAAACATGAACGTATCAAGCCACATGCCGACCTGTTCATCTTCGCCCACTCTTCATCAGTGGTCGTGCTCTTCTTCCTCTCCAATAGGAGAGTGTCTTCGAGGTTCGATGCATTCAGCGCATCCATAACCTCACATCTCCACATACCGAAGTTATTAGTACCATTGAACTTAACAACTTCAATCCTTGGATGAGTGTTCATTGTCTTAACAGATGCAACTTCTTCTGCCATTGAGATTTCTCTGATCCTCTATCTATGCGGAAGAACAACTAATTGGAAATAGATCTCTACTTAGATAAAAATTGGATTTTTACCTGTCCCTTGAAACCCTAAATCGAGTTTCTCACCGGATCTACTCCACCACAGATTCCACGAGCCCTCCTTGCGTCCTTCTGAGATCGACACACGATCTCCACGAACACCAATACCTCTGATCTGAGATCGACACACGATCTCCAACGGATCAGATCTCGAGCCCTTCGAATCCTCAGAAATCCCAAGCGCAATCTGGAAGCTCTGATACCACTTGTTGTGCGCCGATGACAACAACCAACAGAGAATCTCACAAATCTCCAAGCACAAAGAACACCCAAATAGCACAAGAAGAAAACACAAATCTCAAACACACGATTTAACGAGGTTCGGCCTCAATGCCTACGTCCTCGGGGCAATCCAATGGAGAGATTAATTACTAGGAAGATGTTTACAATTGCTATCAGCCTCTTTGAATGCAAGAGAGCTTTAGCTAATCCCTTTTCGCAGGCACTAAACCCTAGAAAATAACCAACAGCCTTAAATACCCTGATTCCCGAAACAGCAGGTTTTCGCCCAAACCCGACTGTCGGTCGACCGGCCGGTCGACCGACCTCCACCCGGTCAGCCGCCCGGTCGACCGAAAACCCTGACTGTAAGTGCCCAACTCTCTGTTGGGCACCCGGGCGACCGACCGGTCGACCGGGGTGGAGGTCGGTCGACCGGCCGGTCGACCGACAATCGGGTTTGGGCGAAAACCTGCTGTTTCGGGAATCAGGGTATTTAAGGCTGTTGGTTATTTTCTAGGGTTTAGTGCCTGCGAAAAGGGATTAGCTAAAACTCTCTTGCATTCAAAGAGGCTGATAGCAATTGTAAACATCTTCCTAGTAATTAATCTCTCCATTGGATTGCCCCGAGGACGTAGGCATTGAGGCCGAACCTCGTTAAATCGTGTGTTTGAGATTTGTGTTTTCTTCTTGTGCTATTTGGGTGTTCTTTGTGCTTGGAGATTTGTGAGATTCTCTGTTGGTTGTTGTCATCGGCGCACAACAGGAGGTGTCTAATATCTAAAGTTGAGCGTGAGACTCACTGAGTAAGAGAAAGGTTGAGAGTTCTATGTTTAGTGCAGTGACATTACATGAGAGATCTGTTGAAACCAAAGAGTGATTCTAAAAAAGTACAAAAATTGCCGGCATAAGTTTTAGAAGTCAAAAAATATTAGTTAAGATAACATGAATCATGTTAAGAGGTAAATGAGCACAAAAAAGGGCATTTAGAAAGAGACCAATGCTTGATTGTCAGCCTCCATTTTGCGTGAAACACTGTGTAGATTTCCTTTATCTGCATCTCGGTGAAGATGCCCTAGGAAGTAATTTATCAAGTAAAATAGATAATTACATGACATACACTACGTCTTAAGAGTAATCCAGTAGCTTCTAGATTCCATCAACACTAATTTATCAGACAATTCCCCTTCCTGCTGCCAACTATCTTCATTGAGGAGATGAAGACAAGATAACCTTTATCACTAACCTAGAGAGTAGTGCTATAAAGTTATATTGATTGGGTTATAAAATGTTGATGCAATCTATTAATTGTTGGCAAATCAGATTGGAAAGGATCTAAGCGAGTTGTATGAGTCATTTTTCTATATTCTTATTTATACAAATATAATTACAACTCATAATATGAGTAAGACTCTTAATACATAAATCAATGTCTCCTAATTAAGTAACTATAGGACAGGGGGGCAATTTTGACCCGACCCGGTAACTCCGGGTCCGAATTTGGCCTAATCGGGTACGGGCTGTAATCGGGTCGAACCACCCGTTCGACCCGATTATTAAACGGGCCAAGTCAACCCGAACCCGGTTGACCCGGTTATACCCGCCATACCCGACTAGGATCGAGTCCTCCGCCCCTCAGCCTCCCTCGGCCTCCATCCTCGGCCTCCACCTCCTCCACCCCTCATCGGCCTGCCCCCCTCTGCCACTGCCCCCTGCTCCTCCACCTCCCTCCGCCCCCTAGGTCTCCCTCTCCGCGTCCCTCTGCACTGTCACCTCCACCTCCTCTGCCTCTCCTTCCGTCGCCTGCCTCCGCCTTCGTCGCCCTCCGCCTCCTGGCCCTCCCCTTTGCCCTCCAGCCTCCCCGACCGTTCGCCCTCGGCGGTCCGCCTCCGCCCTCGGCTGACCCCCTCGGCCTCCTCAGGCTGCCACCGCCCCTCATCACCCAGCCTCTCTCTAAAATTAATATGAAATTTTTTAATACAAATTGGGCATGCGAAGGTTCAAACCGTTGACCTCTTGATATGAAATCATGTGCTCCACCACTGAGCTATACAGCGAAGATTCGAACCGCTGACCTCTTGATATGAATTCATGTGCTCCACCACTGAGCAATACACTTGTATTGATATACATTATAAATAAAAATTATTTGAAGGAGAAGAGAGTAATCAGGTCAAATGGGTCGGGTCAGGTCTACCCGTGTAAGTCTGGGTCGGGCCCGGGTCTAAATTTTTGACCCGTATAATAATCGGATCGGGTCGCCCGACCCGATTATTATACGGGTCGAGCCGTAATCGGGACAGGTGGACCCGACCTGATTATTATACGGGTCGAGCCGTAATCGGGTCAGGTGGACCTGACCCGACCCACTTGTCACCCCTATATAGGACTCTTACTACATAAAGTAATATGACTTTTAATTAACTAACCAATCTAATCAAAGAGTTTAACACTCTCCCTCAAGCTAGAGCATAGATATCAACCATCCTCACCTTGTTACAAATACTAGATAAAAACTTTCTAAGCAGAACTTTTTAAATTAAGAAATAAATAAAAGCAAATAAATACCGAATTGTTAATATGATGAACTATTGAAGACTGCATGAAAAATCTCCTTAAATATAGTAAGGATTTCATAGTTTTTCAAAATTTCCTTGAATATAGTAAGGATTTCAGAATCAGTAAGGCTTTAAGACATCCTGAAACTCAGTAAAAATTGAGGTTTTGAGAAATTTCAAACTCAGTGGAGGAGATTTTCAAAGATCTTCAAACTCAGCAATAAAGGAGATTTAGAGATATTCTCAAACTCAGTAGAAGAAATACCAAGAAAAACACACATAGAATTTACCTATAAAATATTTTTTCCCCTTGACTTTGACAATAGTAATTGCTGAAGAAACTTACAATATCAACATAAATAGTTAGCAATATCTTCAGATGAGATAATAGCAACAACATGGATGGATACAACAACAAGAATGAGAAGCAGCAACAGAGGAAGATGAATTCACAATTGACAGTAGACAACAACAAATAAATAAGCATAATACTGCAATCAATAGCAACACATGAAGATGAAGGCAGAAAGTGGCCTGACACTAGGCACGTGCTATATGAGCGCGACCCAGAGCAGGCTTGCAAAAGACTTGACGACGATCAAAAGAGATATTTTGAGAGGCTCTGATACCATATCAGAGTTTGAGAGAAAAGATCTAAGCAAGTTTTATGAGTTCTCTCTTTATATTCTTATTAATAGTCAAATACAATTACAACTCATAATATGAGTAGGACTTCTAATACATAAAGCAATATGGCTCCTAATTAAGTAACTATAGGACTCCTAATACATAAAGTAATACGACTCTTAAATATGTAACTAATCAAATCAATTCAAAGAGTTTAACACAGATGTTTAGTGAGCAGATTGGGGAGAATATGAAAGTTTATGGTGAATGCCCATGAAGACAAATAAGCAACAACATTATTGATTTGGAGGGCTTTGGTGTCTTGAGGAAGTAAAACATGAAGTTGAACCTAATAAAGCGCGCGTGTGAAGTTACAATAGGCAAATTCTTGTGTTTTATAATGACCTCAAGGGGTATGAGGCCTAGGAAGCATGGATACAAACACGCGACACAGATACAATACTGACATGAATGCAGAACATAATAATTTTTTAAAAAGTAAGATATGTGGACACGATGACATTGTTAGGATTTTGTCTTGTTTTCAAGAAGAGATGATGATTTAAAAGATCCAATCAAATTGGAGAAGACGATGGCTTGAAGCAGAAGAAACAAATGAAGTTGAAGAAGATTAATCGACTGTATAATTGATTAATGCTCAGATCAGTCGACTATACAGTCGATTGGACAGAAACAAAGAAGGAACTGATTACAAGAGTCGACTTATAAGTCGACTCATGAGAGGACCAGTGGAGTAGTTTAAAGGACCATCAATTGATCAATTGTTCTTAAGCATATTCAAAGGCAGTGCGAATTTCCTTTTTGGTGAAGTTCGAATAAGATTCAAAATCTATTCGATGAAAGTTTGTTTCTAAAGTTTAAAGGGTCAAATTTTCTAGATCAAGAAAATCAACTCCTAATATGATTGATCAAGATTATTCAAGCATCTGACGACCAAGATCATCTCAGAGTTACAATAGAATTTGCATTGTAAAGTTCTATAAATAGACGTAATCCTGTATGGAGAACACCAATGAGATCTTGAAGAAGATCAGAGAAAGCCAAGAAAGAGAGAGGAAGGTGAAGGTGCATAAAGAGAAGGTATACTCCAGTAATCTTGTAGAATTCAAGGGGAAGATGAATACTCTTGTGGGAATCAAGAGGAAGGTTAGATCTCTATTGCACTAATTTTATTGATAAAACTCTCTCAAGTTCTCTCTTCGTGGACGTAAGTCAAGTTTTGACCGAACCACGTTAAATCTTCTTGTTATTGTTATTATCTTTTTGTCTTGATATTACTAGTTTGCTCTACAATAGTTATCCTTTCGCAAGTATTGTCATATTATCACGCTCTGTAACGTCGATCACAGGAACAACAATTGGTATCAAAGCATATCAATTCCGCTAACAGACATGGTACTAGAATATATAAAAATAATAAGAGAAAATGCATATAAATATACATACATAGTTATGTCTGTGCATCCAAAATCCAAACATCTAATAATATAAAAATATGTGAAAACTATATATATGCTAAATTTGTAATCCACATACATTTTTATGACTTTGTAGAAAGAATATGCCCTGGCTCTTCAACTTAGCGTTAGTTTATGTATCTCACTTCTTATCTAAAAATATATACAAACAATTATACTTTTATATAAATCAAAGTTTGATGACATTTTCCCATTCTTTGATATACACATGATGATAGATAAATATCCCAAACATGTAATGGGAGCAAAGAAATACATGAGAAATGTACAAAATTTGTCAAAAAAGTGTGCAACAAAAGATATAATATGTTATTGCGGACATGTTTAGAAAGTGTCCAAGTGTCCAAGGAAGTGTCGGTGTCTGACACGAGTGTTAGCATGTCCAACACGAGTACGGATCATGGTAGAAGTCTCCATGTTACATAGAGGAGCAAATCCAGAGAAACTTGGAGCCATTTTGTAGATCAACCACCAAACTTCTTGAAAGATGTGCAATGCCTTATAAGGCCAATGGAAACCCTAACCAAATTATGTTGAAGGTCGTGAAAAAGTCCTAACCATTCTTTAAGGCCATGAAGAATACGAGAAAGTTTGTGTGAAATAAGGAATGTTAATATGCAATCATTCAATTGAAAAAGTATTTATCCTTACCTCTGTTGTTTTCTAGCCCTTAGATGGGAGGGAGAGGATTTATATTTGTACTTTCCTATTTCCTAGGTAGTAATGTGTTTGATACCCGTCACAGAGGAGAAGAGGCAACTTCTTGTATATAATATTTGGAAGGAGCAAAACAATGCTCTTTGCTCATAGTTTTTTTTTTTGGCGATGCTAATCTCGTCATGGAAGTTGCAACCATATGTCCAGGTGTATATCATTATCATTTTGATCAATCAATGCTAAAGGACATTGTATGAAGTGCAGAAATGTCTAGTGACTCTTGTCGAATGATAAAATGGGCAATGGCGATCACTGATTAGTCAAGAATAATGATCAAGGTGCAATTCTTGATTGATTAATATATCATTCTGAAGGAAAGGCTAGAGAGCACTTAGTTTGGGCTATGGCAAAGGAGCAAAGATTGGGATTATCACCTCTTGAGCGATTAGAGGAGATCTTATGCATTGGATTTTCAACTAAGAATGGTCTCACACCGGGAGTTTACCTGCGAGGACCAGAAAATTTTATAATTGAATACTTTGGTCCCTTCAGTTCCTTGCATTAAACAGTGAAACAGAATATGAAGAGCTTATCCCCAGAATGCAGGGAGTGAGCCAAGAGGTGCTGAAGTTATAAATGAAAAGTGACTCAACTGGTAGTTCAGTGGGAACTATGAAGCAAGAGAACCGACTACCGCTTGGTGCTTAAAAAAGGCTAAGGCGAAAACCTCGCACATTAATTTGATTGAGTTGAGCAAACTTCCCATGAGGAAGATACTTGGGCAGATGCTTTTACAAAGTTGGGGCCCTCAAATCCTAAGCATTGAAGTTGATCGACTAAAAACATCGATGTACCCATCATTGAGTACAAGGCCTAGAAAGATTACCCAAGGATATGGAGACCAGGATGGTGTTAGAGGCAGAGAAGAAGTTTGTAGGCGAGGATGGAATCCTTTGGAGAAATTCATACACCTGGCCTATACTGAAGCGTGTAAACCCCAAGCAATTGGAGAAAATTTTGGAAGAATACATCTTAAATGCTAATATTTAGTGAACATTTCTCGCAAACTGGCCATTGTAATGATTCCAATAGTGTCCATTGCCCTTCACCGATGAGGAATGGATATTGTCGAGCACTTTAAGCTGACATCAATACCATTCATGGTGATAAGCAGTTGGCTGATAGTCTTGGAACCCATACGACCCAAAAGGAGAGAACCCGGGGGCAGTCTTGGGTCCAATCATATCTATCAATTTATCCATCTCTTTTCTTTTCCAATATGGTCCTAAAGTCTTAGCCCTGTGTTTGTCTCCTTCTTGTCTTTCTTATCAATGCTTGTGAGCCAAATTCAAACCACAACCTCAACAGTGATAGTTGTTAATTGAATGGAAGAAAAGGGTTCATGTAGCATTCCCCAAAAGTATAGGATAAAGGCATTGTTGCTATTGTTGTAAGAGAAAAGGTAGCATTGTTCTTCTACATCACATCAAATGCATAGTCATGTAAATATCTTTGATGCAAATAATATCACCAACTTGTTGCATCAACCATGCAATCAACTTTCACTACAAGTTATTTATCTGCTCTGTTCAAATTAGTCCAATATACCCCCCCAAAAAAAAGGAACATCAAATGGATGACAACTGATACGATAGTTTCTCACTATATCATAAATCCTCCCGCCGTATCCATTTACTGATTTCATTATATAAATTTGACGTTTACATAGCAAAAGAAAACACCAAATGTTTCGAGACAATTTTTACTTCATTTGTTCATCGCTTTCTTAAATGTTAGAGATTTTATTTTATTAAAAACTTGATGAGGAATCAAAATCTGCTCCTCTAATCAATTTGTTAAATGGATACAGAGAACAACCCCAATGTTTTGAGTTGGAAAAACAGAATGAACATAGCCCTTGGAGTTGCTCGAGGTTTAAACTATCTGCATCAGAGAAACATAATCCACAGAGATATGAGGCCCAACAACATCCTTATAAACCACGATTATGAACCTTTGGTACTAGATTCAAAAACTGAAGCTGAAACTTTTCAAGCAATAGTTTGGAAAAGCAACTAGGATCAGTTTTTAAACTGACTCACATAATTTTGTTGAAATCTTCAGCTAGGGGATTTTGGGCTTGCAAAAGCGCACCAGGACGAGTCTGATCACTCATCTGAGAATAAGGTTGTCGGAACATTTGGGTACTTGGCACCAGAGTATGCAAAAAGAGGGAGAGCATCAACCAAGACTGATGTATACTCCTTTGGTGTAGTTCTACTAGAACTAATCACTGGTCATACTACCATGGACAAGACTCTTGCAGAAAGAAGTCTTGTAGGATGGGTAAGTGTCATCAACACTGTTTTTCTAATCATCGCAGCATCATCCCCCATGCTTCTTCTTCTCATGTTGATTATGTTTTGTATGAAAACAGGCAAGACCACTTCTGAGAAAAAAGAAGTATCCTGAATTAATAGATGAGAGGATTCTAGACTGTCATGACGTTCATGAGCTGTTCTGGATGGTTCGCGTTGCAGAAAGATGTCTTTGTGGCGATCCTGATAAAAGACCATCCATGGATAAGGTAAATAAGATATTTGACTAACTAGAGATATTTTTCTAAATGATTGTCCCAAGAAGATGCATTCACTAGTGTACTAATCACAGCTCCATTTCCAGTTGAATTTACAGAAGCCCCTAAACTCTGTTACTCTATTAGCAGCCACTTTAAAACTAAAAGCATCCACCAATCTTCAAATAACATCAAGATTTTGCGGAGTCATTACAAATACTTCTGATTTCAATTTAGCCACTAAAATCTCCACTATACAGAAATTGTCAATCCTTACTGTTAGTCTACTATTTCGAAGAATCTAAAATTTTAAAAAAAACAAATCTTATGAATGTTATTTACCTGTGGACTAAGTTGTTGAAGAAAGAATAGTTGTCAAAAGTGATTGGATCACTATTCTGCGTCATGTATGTACTTAGAATCAGCACCAATGATCATGATTCATTAATAGTTTGAATCATGTGAGTTCCAAAAATTACATTTAAACATGTAACTCTCTCTCTCTCTCTCTCTCTCTCTCTCTCTCTCTCTCTCTCTCTCTCTCTCTCTCTCCACCTTTAAACATGTGCACAAATTATGGGATCAAAACTAAGTCTATCTAATCTTATAAAATAAATAATCCACATAGAAACTAAGCATATGTTTAAAATTAGTTAAGTAATTTAAAATATATTTATGCCAATAACTATATTTGTTATATCTTTTACATAAACTTGCGCGCGCGCGCACACACACAAGCAAATACCATTGATTTAAGAAAACACTCAAGAAATTAACTAAATTATTTAATTCAACTCCCATTAGATTTAAAGAATTTGCAAACGATTTAAGTATTTGAATAGTAATTGAAAATTTCTGTTTCTACTTCAATAAAGATTCTTCCATTAAAGCGTATTGTTTTAATAAAACTAGAAACTCCCGATTTCTTTGATGATAACAATAATTAGTCAATCCTAATGAATAAAGAATTCTTAATTAAAACCTTAACTTTAATCAAATAAGGATTTATATAAAAATGATCATAAGGACTAATAATTGTAAAATTATAATATAGGAAAGATTCGCTAATAAGTCCAACCTTAAGAAAATAATTGTTTTTAGTAAAGTTAATTAAATAAGGATTCTAATTTGATATGTTTTCTAATTAATAAAACTAAATTGAACTATAATTTGACAGGTTTCCTATTTTATTTTTTTAAATCAAGCTGTGAGTAATTGAGTTCTGATTTGATGAGTTTTCTAATTGATGAAAATAATTAAAACTCTAATTTGATTGGTTCATTTTTAATGAGAAACTTTAGGGTGATGTCGTGCTGGAAAATTCTCTAAATTCACCAAAATTTTCAACAAAACCTGGTGGCTCGATTTTTTAAAACCATCAAATAGTAGGAGAGGCGTTCATACTCTAATGGCATAACTAAGTGTATAATATTCAAATAAATTGGTTGATCCTTTTTATTTCATCTTGATCTAAATGTTTTTAAAAGATTTATAGACAAAAATCATGTGTTTTGAAGGTCAATGGCTCATGCATCAAGTGAATGTAAAATGAGCGATTTCTAATAGTTAGAAAATCATTCACTTTGGTACCAATTAAAGTATCAGTAAATGACCTTCAAAATGCATAATATTTTGTATATAAATCTTTCAACATATATCGATCAAGATTAACATGATAGATCTTCCAATTTTATTCACAAAATTGTATTTTTTAAGGTGGGCATAACTAAGCTAGTTATACCCTCAAAGAATTAAAGCTTCATCCTTGTATGTCTGTGTGTGTAAATCATTCAATATACGTAGATCAAGATTAACATGATGGATTTTCTAATTCTATTATAAAATATGTATTTTTGTAAGTGGGCATAACTAGTTAGTTATGCCCTAGGAGTATTAAAGCCTCCGCCTTATATATCTGTGTGTGTCATGTGCGTGTCAGTGTGTGTGCGCTTGTTTGTGTGTGTATGTGCGTGCGTGCGTGCGTTTGCATCGCTTGATCACCCCAAAACCTGTCCAAAGTTCCTATAATTATTCATCTATACATGTATAAAAATTTATTGTGTACGGTTGGTGTGCCCCAAGAAATATAATGGAATTGTAAACCTCTATGTATCAAAGGAAACTGCTACGCTACGACAACAATCCAAATTTAATCATAAAAAGAAATTCCAACAAGTACAAATTCCAACTTTCACATTTCTAGATAATTTATATAATTTGTTTATTAGATCTATCAAATAACTAGTACATTTTGCAAATAATAAAGTTCACATAGAATCAAAATATACTCTATCAAGATGTTTTCCCAAAGAATAATTCTTTCTCCTAGACCAAGGTTTGAGAACTTGGTTTCAGTTTATCTCAAACCTTTTTTTATAAAAGGTTTGATCAGGTTCATATGTATCAATAGGTTTCATTTTAAATTTCGATTTCGGTTTTAACATATATAAACACATAGGCAGCTTTAATTCACTATATATACAATGTACTAAAAAACACAATATTAATATGTAGATTGAGTGGGATGTTAAATCAAGTGAAATGAACTTCTAATACTAAACTAATTAACTCAAAGATGATCCAAGATACTATGAATATCATTAATTTGACGGTAAATTGCAGATCCACTCCCTCAATTAACCTCTGAGTAGAACTTGTTCCCCCTCATATGTTCTATTAGCAGTTATCACCCCTGGGCTAATAATACCTTTAGAATTTTAATATATTTTTTCAAAAATGCCCTTCAGGGGTGCTATTTGCAACTCTCTTTCTCATTCGCTCACTCTCATGCTCTTTAACACAAGCCTATCTTCTCCTCTCTCTCATAAATATCTCTTTAATCTCTTCCCCCTTTCATTTACTCCGTTCCACTCTCTCTAACACAAGCCTCCTCCCTCTTTATTTCTTCTTCTTACTTCTTCCTCTTTCTAATGATGCTCTCTCTCTCTCTTAATTTTTCTCAATTTTTCTCATTCACTCCCTATCCACCCTCTCTCTCACATGTTTCTCCTCTCGTCTCGACTCTCCTCTCATTATGCTAGCAGCTACAAAATGGATGCAATGGAATTTATAACAAAATGGTCATGACAGTGATAACAATAGTCACATTGAGCAACGACAGCTCTAGCAACTACAACTTGTGCTAAAATCGACAACAATCAACAACTGAAACTTTGGTTGTAGCTTCAACAGCTACAATAGCTTTGTAGCCTTTGTAGGGAAATGAGAAGGAGGAGGTTGAAGAAGAATAAATTGCATATCCCTCAATTACTCTCTGAGGGGCACTTATTGCCCCCTCGTGTTTTATTAGCACTTATCACCTCTGGGCTAATAATACCTTTAGAATTTTAATATTCTTTTTCCAAAAATGCCCTTAAGGGGTGTTATTTGCAACTCTCTTTATCTTTTTTCTTCTCCACTCATTCACTTAGTCCCACGCTCTCCAACACAAGCCTCTTCCCCCTCTTTCATAAACCTCTCTTTAATCTCTCCCCTCTCACATTTACTGTCCCACTCTCTCTAATACAAGCCTCCTCTCTCTTTATTTCTTCTTCTCTCATTTTCCTCTTTCTAATGATGCTCTATCTTAATATCTCTCATTCACTCCCTCACTCCATCTTTTCTCTCTCACATGTTGCTCTTCTCTCCTCTCCCTTTATTGTGCTAACAGCTACAATAATGATTGTAATGGAATCTATAACAAAGTGGTAACAACAGTGATAGCAATAGTCGCATTGTGACCACAATTGAGCGACGACAGCTCTAGCAACTACAACTCGTGAAAAAATCGACAATAATCAACAAGTGAACTTTTGGTTGTATATTCACTACTCCAATAGCATTTGTAGGGATAGGAGAGGGAGGAGGTTGAAGAAGAGTGAGATCTAGAGAGGGGGAAGTGGAGGGAGTTCAGAAAGAGAAGACAATATAAAGAGACAAATAGATAGAAAGAGGGAGGCACGAGAAGTATAGGGAGATGCAGTGAGAAAGAGAGAGGTGCGAGAGTGTAGGAGAGAGATGACAGAGAAAGTAGCAGACAGAAAGAGTCAGAGCAAATAGAGAATGGATGGAGCTCAGAAAGAAAAGAAAGACAATATAGAATAGAGAAAAGATGATAGAGCAGAGAGAGATGGAGATTGAGAAAGCTGCGAGAGATTACAGAGAGTAGCGATGTAAAGAGTGAGGGGAGAGTTGCTAATAACACTCTTAAAGGACATTTTTTTAGAAAACATATTAAAATTAGAAATGTGTTATATGCCCAGGGGGTAAGTGGTAATTGTTAGAATTTTATAAGAGATTTTCGTATATTATTATTAGTGTAGGCAAAACACCAAATATATCGGCATCACAATTACATGATAAGAAAACCTCTAATCTTATAATTACTTTTCATAATATTAGTAAGACTCCTAATAACATATAGAAAATAAATTCTAGTAGCATATAAAAACATGACTTATGACTCCTAATATAGTAACTACAATGTGACTTCTAATAGATAAATATAATAATAAAAAAATTTAACACTCCCCTTTAACCTGAAGCATAGATGTCGATTATGCCCAACTTGTTACAATACTAGCAAAATATGTCCTAAATAAAGTTTTCACACTGCTGATTCGATGCTATACTGATGATTCTACGTTGGAGTATTGATTAAGACAATGCTGATTCAACATTGCTGAAGCATTGATGTTGATGTTGAAATTATCAATCAAAACCTGATGAGCGCATGATCCTTGGATATAATTAGAATTTTAGAGATTTTCAAAATATGTAGGAGGTTTTGGAGATCCTCACTCAGTAGAAGTGAAGATTTTGGAGATCCTCAAACATGATATGAGAGTTTTTAGGAGATCCTCAAACTCAGTCAGAAGAAAATGAGGTTTTGAGATATCCTCAAACTCAGTATAAGAAGAGGTTCTGTAAAATCCTCAAATTAAATATAAAGAGAGATTTTGAGAGATCCTCAAATTCAGCCAGCAGAAGAAGAGGTTTTAAGAGATTCTCAAACACGCTAAATAGTAGATGATAAGATTTTGAGAGATCTCTCAAATTCAGTAGAGTAAATACCAAGAAGCACATGCACAGACATACCACAGGCAAATAATTCTTTTCCTTGAGTTAGGCAGTGGAAATTAGCATAGATGGCACAATACGAGCAGTTAATGATTACAGTTGACTCAACAGAGACAATAATAAGCACCAGAAGTCTCGACAATAGATTATAGAGACCGTAGATGTTGTACTGATTGCTATGGAGATAATTGGAGATAATCAGAGGCGATATTAAGAAAATAAGAAAACAACAAAGAGTGCTGGCGAGTGTTGTAGAGGTGATCAGGAACCACAAACTTAGTTGGTAGGAGCAACATAGGACTTTGAATGGTATAGAATTGATGTCAGTTAGGGTTTGTGACGATTATGACAGGTTGGCGATCAGTTAGCAAGGAGATGTTGCGTAAAAAGAAGGCAATAAAATATCACGTCAAAGACGACAAAGAAGAAACAAGAGCACAAACAAACCGTTTCCATCTTTCGAACCAAGAAGACCTCCTCAAAGAAGCAAAGCATTCAGAAGACCCCTTATATAGAAGTTCCTAAACGGTATGCCATGGGGGAGAGGGCACTAGCAGCGTATTGTGACAGGTTCAGGATGCTGGCAGTCTGTTATTGCAGCAGCTGGGTCTCCCCATCTCTCCTCAACTTCCCCCGGTCTTTGGCCCCGGTGCGATCCATTACTTGGGAGTCTCATGCACGTACGCTTCCATTTGAGGTTTTTAGATGAACAATACCACACATTGTTCACGACACTATTCATGATGAACAATATCCTGTGGTACTATTCACATGACAATAATTTTTTTCTGGCGAATGCAAGAAAAGCTAAAGTTAGGGTGTTTGAAGAAGAGAATAGGGCTAGGATTTTTGCTCTGATACCATGTCAGAATTAAGAAGAGATTTTCGTATATTATTATTGATGTAGGCAATGCCCCAAATATATAGGCATCATAATTACATGATAAGAAAACCTTAAATTCTGATATAATTACTTCTAATAATATGAGTAAGATTCCTAATAACATATAGAAATATGACTCCCATTAACATATATATAAACGTGACTCATGACTCTTAATATGATAATTACAATATGACTCCTAATATGTTACTATATTAATCAAAGACTTTAACAGTAATAAAAAACATAAGAGGAAATAAGTGCTAGTCGGGGTTTAGTAAGGGGGTGTATTTGCAATTCACCCAAAATCTAAAGTTAAATTGAGATTATAATATAATTAAATTAAGATATTTAATTATGATCTAATGATGACAGATTAAGATATACCATTTTTGGATAGCCATAGAAGTTAAAGGGAGATGAAATTATTAATTAGGAACCTCGTGATTTCCCTCTTTCTCCTTTATTTTTAATTTTTTCGCAGGGTTTAATATGTTACATCTGAAACTTACCGAAATTAAGCGATACCAAATGTGTATTAGCAAAACTTAGTAAAACCAAATTTTCATGTTAGTTTTGTACCGCTACTCAACTAAACTGGGACGAAACTAACGAAACCATAACATAACTGTCAAATCTCATACTTTGTTCTACAATGACTGTACATGAAAATAATCAACATTTCCTCTATAGGGCATTAAAATTACCCTCTCCCTATATGTTAAGTTAGTTACCTGAGTGAGCAAAAGTAGTAACTCTCTCTCTCTCTCTCTCTCTCTCTCTCTATGTGTCTGTGTGTGTAGTTAAAGAAAAGGAAAAGAGAAAGAACTCCTCTGATTATAACAAATGGTAATACCATTATCTCAATCTCTATTTGTCTAAAACATTTAGCATATAGGATGTGTTTATGAATCTATCAATCAAGTGATAGCAACACAAATGAATTTTCAATTACAAATCTAATAAGACTACTTGATCCACAGAATAGAAGTCCCAAACATATTATTTTTCCTTTATGCATTGTCCATTAAAGCTTGAAGAGGGGGTTCTTGTGTTACTAGATTAGTCTCAAAGATTCACAACACCACCCCCCCCCCCCCCCCCCCAACACACAAAAAAAAAAAAAAAAAAACCAATTTCTGCCTACCTCTCCCTTATGTAGCATGGACACATCTGTTGTGAATTCAAGCCGTGTTGGACACGCCTATGATACTTTAGTTTTGTGTATACTTTCTGGAATTTAACATGTGATCACTGAGTTGTATCCATGTTGGCATGTTCCCTGTCCATGCAACATAACCTCTCTCGTACACACAAACACACACAACTTGATTTTAAGGAATAAGGATCCAGAGACAAGTACTCAAACACACACGCGCGCGCGCGCGCGCACAAAAAAAACTTGGTTTTAAGGAATAAGGATCCAAAGACAAGTACATGCACAAAATGACTAAAGAGAACATATGGCTAATTTTTGTTGTCAATGTCAATTTGATCTCATTGTTCATTACATGTTCAATCATTTAGCATAATGGAATGTAAAGAAACTCTAAATTTACATCATTTCAAGTGGAAGATGCATTAAAATGCATAATGAACGGAGAAACTGCAAGCGGCGTTGATGATTTTTCTCCCGCTCCCTCTGCAGATTGTAGCTTCCGAGAATCAAATGGATCCAATAGCGAACAGGAAAGAAAATTAGAGTAGCACACTATTACTGATGTACCTTCAACCAGCAGGTCTCAAATGACTCTATCAATTCCAAAATCCATGGGACATTCTTCGGCCAAATCACTGAGTGAATTTCTAAATTCTGAAGGTTCAAAATCTAGAAAGGGAAAAATTTAAAGAGAGGATCCCGAAGTTTAAAAATCATGTATAATGAGATGCTTGATTGATCATAGTCTTCGAATATTTATAGTAAGCTTGTAAATTTCAACATATTTCATATACATCTGACAAGAAATCCAACTCTTCATCAACATGTGCAAAAGGGTGTGTTCGGCTGATTGGGCATGGAAATCCAACTAAAAAGTTGGAACTTAGTCGAAATTACTAGAGTTTCTTTCACATTTTTGTATCTGGCAAGAGGAAACTTTGACACTCCAAGATAGAATGAGGCCTCCATTCATCCACAACCCTCCATGATGAAATGTGTAAGTAACAGGTTTGTACCTCAAGCTCATCCATTACCTGATGATCATCACCAGATTCACCACTACTATTATCATCACCTAATCCTTCCACCTCAATGGAGTCGTTATGTAAAACACGACTCTTGAAATAACTGACAAAATTTTACAATTGGCTATCAAGCTAATGACAACTCTCCGAGTTGGTGCCTAATTCCTGTTTAAGGAAACTAAGGACAAGAGAATGATTTGCCACAAATCCTAGAAAGGTCGATTGATCATGAGAACAGAAGCCTACTTTATCGACCATGCAGTTCAAGATCATGCAATCTAAGAAACAATCTAATGACATATTTTTAAGACACAACATAAAAAATCTACTGAAGCACATTTCTTGTTACACCAAATACATGAACCAAATCAAACCTCAAGAAATCTAATAATAGTGGTACAATTATAGAAACAAACAAATAAAAGATGTAACCATGTAAATCGTTCTACACTCCAACTGAACTTGAATTCAAATACCCTTTTCTTAAAAGCATTATTAACCCACATCTTTATACTTGGCTACTCACCTAATTGACCAAATACCATCTAATTATCCCGATGAATTACCCTAAAAAAATCATCTCGATGAATTGATAAACTTCGATTATTTCTATTGCCTCTACCTCAACAGTAAGCCATTTCTGATATTAATTGATAAATCAAAGTGCAGTTTCATGAATCAAACACAAGATAAAATAATACTCTCGATATGCAACGTAAAATGTCTAAACTTCAATGAGGTAAATTTCAAGAGCTGTCAAAAACAAGGTAATAATAAATAAATAAATAGAAGGAAAAATTGTAGCGACAATAATTATTTATTCTTTTTACCTCATTTTCAGTAAAACCTGCGATTATCCAAATTGATTCTTGAGAAGTTAACGAAATGCCCTAAAATGAAGTTGCAATTTGATCGGAATCACACTCCCATCACATGAGAAGGAATTTAGGAATGGGCTGTTTGGATTCAATGAAGTGGGCGGAAGTGAGAAAGTGGGAAGTAAGTTTTTTTTTTTTGAAAAATGAGAATTTGTGTGTATCTTTTTCAGTATTTGGTGGATAGTAAAAAAAGTATATCAATATATTAGCTAGCAACAACTGATGAGAGTTGTCGACAGTTAGCTTCAAAAATTGAGAAAATCTACTCTGTGTAAAACATAGTCGACAACTTTCTCTTTGGCTCTGTCGACAGCTCTGTCATCAGAGCCGTCGACAACTCTTTTGAGTTGTCTACAAGAAGAGTTAAAACTTAGAAATTTTTTAAAACAAATTTCTCAAAACTTGTGTAAAACACAAAAATAAGTTAAACAAAGATTCAAACTATTTTGTTTAAACCACAAATTCAAACTTAAAACTTTTTTTTTCTTAAAAACCAATATCAAATTTGTGTGTGTATGAGTTTGAGCAATCAAAACTAATGTATACTTTACAAAAATCTAAACATACTTACAAACTAGAGCCTTCTTCTTGAAATGATCTTCTTCATTCATCAATCTTGATTCTTTTGAATTAGACTCCTTTTTGAGTACTTGATATGATCTTTATACTTGAGCTCTAGAATCAACACCAGTGAATTTCAAAACTTGACTTTGAGTCTCTTGTTGAAACTATGTACTAAATTATGATCTTGAATAAATATGAAAGTAAAACATCACATGATCATTAGTATTACAACTAAATGAGTTAATCATCTCAAAACTAGGGTGATGGGCCTTTGGGCCAACAAATAAATCATAAAATATTTATTTTATTATGTTGTTTTAATAAATAATCTTTGGAGAACTATTATTGAATATTAATAGATATACTTTTTAGAATATATTTTGTTGGTTAGTTTATTTGATGATATTTAGTTATTTGATTATTGAAAACTAGTTATTTTTTAATATTTAATTATAGACAATTGATATTTTATAATCTTTAGTTATGGATTTAGTTATCTTAGAATATTTAATTTTTAGTTATAGACATTACTTATTTTAATAATATTTAACTATAAATGTTATAATGCATTTGATAATTAGTATTTAATTGTATACAATAGATGTTTTCTAACATTTAATTATTGACTTAGTTAGCTTACAATACTAAAATAATTAATAGTAATATATATGCATTTTATAATTTTTCTAGTTGATATGTGTGTGCGCGCGCAGAGCATCTAATATATATGCATTTTATAATTTTTCTAGTTGATATGTGTGCGCAGAGCATCATAAATGAATACGGTGGTCCTATATTTAATTATGAACATTAGTTTGTAGAAAAATTTATAATTAACTATGGTCATTAATTATTTTAATAATATTTTAAATATGAATATTAGGTAGTTAATTATGATAGAATAATAAGTTAAACAGAAATACTAAAATAGTTAATAATAATCAATATGTCATAATTTGTTCCAATTCAAATTACAAATTTGCCCCTGAAAACCAGACATTTTGTCCCAACCCTAACCACAGTCCCACTGAGAAAAATGTCCAAATCCCACTCAAGAATCCTCATTGAATAGCAACCCCTTAGAGATTTTTGTTAGAGTTAACACTTTAAAGAGGTCAAAATACATTCCATTCTTCTAGGTCTTTTTGTTTTTGATGATTCATGCGACACCAGTCACAGTCTCTGTGAGACAAATGTCCGAGTCTCACCCAAAAATCCCACCCCCATAGAGACTTCAGTTAGAGTTAAAAATTTAAAGAGACCAAAATACATTTCATTCTTCTAGGTCTTTTGGATGTACCTCCCATTTGTCAATGATTTCCCAAATTAAGTTGAATCAAAGTAGAAGAGACTAAAGGACCTTGGTGGTGTTAACACCATCATGAATTTAACAGGGACTGTTAGTGTTTACAAAGAGGTTAGCATTATAATTTTCATTTATAACAAGTCTTTTCTCTTTTCTTAAAAAAAAAAAAATGTATTTGCTTTAAACTTAACTAGTTCTTCAGCGTGTCTTAATTGAGATTAGGAGAAAGAAGGAGATAAGGGAGAAACAAAAAATGCGGATTAGAATGGGTAGGATTTTTCCAATAGTGCCTTAGGTTTAATACAATATTTGTAAAGTTTTTAAAGAAAATTATATTCATCCTAATAAGGTCGGAACTGACAGACGGAATCATTAATTTATCTTCCAAAATGATTGTAAGATTATATAGCTTAATATTGGATTTTTTAAAATTATTTTCTTTGGGGTTAACTGTTTTCATCTACACTTTTTCATAGAGATTTTGGAACATAAAGAAAGTAGTTGATAACAAATAAATCAAATAATTTAACTGCAATAATGATCGAAAAGAAACAAAACGTTATTAGCACCTCACATGTTGATGTTTAAAGTTCATTTTTATAGCAATGCACAATGGTGCATGGTTGCATTTTTCTTCCCCTAGGTTACTTTCAACATCATGAACACTCTTGAAAAATAAAGTTATTAAGTTTGGAAAATGGCTGTTTAGTTACGGGTGGAAGTGAGGAAGTGAGAACATAGTAATAGTTTCCTTTGAAACTTGAGAATTGGTTAGTGAGTTTTCCGGTGTTTGGATGTTGTTGGGAAGTGTAGTTTGAAAAATATTTTGTCTTTTCCGGTGTTTGGATGACAATGTGAATATGAAAGTGGAAATGTTGACCACAAAGTTGATCACAAAATAATATTTAAATAAAAATTATATTGTAATTAGAATGCAAGTGAGATTTGCATAATCACAAAATTAACTGTTTTGAGTTACAATTTCCTACAAAGCCCACTGGAAGTGAGAAAATGATTGTGTAAAGGGGAAAAGAGAAAATGAAAAAAGGGATTTTCTCATTTTCTTTTTCTAGTGTTTGGATATATAAGAAAGTGAGCAATTATACTTCCTTGTTTCCTTACTTCCGCCCACTTCCTTGCAACCAAGACACGCCCACAGTGCAGATGACTCCTATCGCTGAGCACGCCCATAAAGTCATACTTGCTGGTGAACTTGACCTTCGCACAACAGAATTTCTTCTTCTCTAAGGAATTAAAACAAAGGATTTTAGCAACAATTAGAATTCCTCTCTATCATTGAATGATAGCTTTGGAGCCTTGCTTCTCCTCTGCTTCGAGAAAAGCCATATATTTTTTGACAGGGAGAGGAAGCAAAGGCCGCATTGGTTCAGGTCCCAAATAGGATCGGAACGAATATCTCCGAGCTCTCTCATGGGCATGGATTGAAATTCTAACTCGACAGAATTTTTGGATTGGATATGGATCAAATTAACCGATTGCGCTGGACCCGAACCTATAAGAGTGGGTAGGGCATGGACTTGAACTTGAAAAACCAATCTCATCTACATTTTGACTCTTGAACTTAACCATACCCCACATAGAGATTCAAGTTAATTATGACTTGTATATTTGTGAAAGTAGCTCGGCTCAACTGCATAAAATCTCAAATGATGAACTAAAAGGTTCCTTTGTATTATTTGATCTTAAAATAAGTATAAGCGCACCAAATTGATTTTTGATTTCAGCAAAAAGAATTTTGTAAGGCAGAAAATACATCCAAACAATTTCTCATGGGGTAAATATAGAAACCCCCCAAGCATTTACCTCACATTGAGCCATACCCCCCGTAACGTTTACCTCACACCCCTTAACGCTAATTTTCCTTCATTTTGGCCCCTCCCCACCGTCAATTCTCCAATTTTCTGTTAAAAATGATTTTCAATTTAAAAACTCTTTCAATCTCTTCTTCTTCTTCTCCATAATTCAATTATTTTCCTCATCTGCCCCAAACTCAAACCCAATTCCTCTCTCTCTCTCTCTGGGCTGCTCTCGCTTCATCTTCGTCGCTGTCAACTGTCAAAAGCCCATCACTCTAGTTTTAATGATGATTAACTCATATAGTTATAATACTAATGATCTTGTGTTACTTAAGATACAAGTTTTATCAAGATTATGATTTTGTATTTAGCTTCAATAAAAGACTCGAAGTCAAGTTTTGAATTTAATTGTGTTGATTCAAGAACTCAAGCATAAAAATCACATTATATACTCAAATAGAAGTAAAGCTCAAAGGAATCACGTTTGGATCGAGTCAAGATGAAGAGAACGATCCATCAAGAAGAAGACTCTAGTTTGTAAGGATATTTAGATTCTTATAAAGTTTATATTAGACTTGATTGCTCAAGCTTATACGCACACAAACCAAAGTTTAATATTGATTTTCAAGAATAAAAGCTTTTAAGTTTCACTTTAACCGGTTTATGTTTTTAAATTTATCGTTTTAGAAAAATAAGTTTTTATTTCAAATAATTTTGATACCTCAAAAGAAGTTCACATGTTTGTGATATATGTTGAATCTTTGATCGCACATATTTGTGCTCATATGGATTTATATGAACTTATTTTGTGGAATTTATAAAAATTTATTTTGAATTTAAAAGACTTTAAAATATAAAACAAATGTGTTTGGGCTGTGGCAAGTCGACCGCATGGTTGACCACCATGAAAAGCTGAATGCCCTGCCGGTCGACCGCACGGACGAATGGGTGTGCACATCACGCACATAGCACTTAGTTTTGAACTCAGTCGACCTGGTTATCGACCGCTAGCCTAGCCCAGTTTGGGCAAGGGCCGGATCGGTCGATCAGGCGGTCGACCACCAATTCTGAGCTCAGACTGAGCTCAGACCCTTGTTCTGGACGGTCGACCGGGCGGTCCAACAGCTATATTATAGTCATTGGAAGTCAATTGCACTATGCTTCTAGAAGCAACAGATTGCCTCTAACAGCTGATTTTTTGGATTTTTCTGTTTTAGTTTTATTATAAACCGATATATTTTACTTTATTTGAGTTTAATCACGGTTTTAATAGCTGGGTTTACTCTCTAATCATTTATACCATTTTCGTATAAATAGGGGTCATTGTAGAGAGTTTCATACAAGAATTTTCAATAGAAAATTTTATGTTTTAAGTTTCAAAAAGTTTTGAAAAATCAAGAAAAAATAAGTTTTTAGAAAATACAAGTTGTGTTACAAATTCCTATATTTTCAGAGAAGCTTTCATATGTGTTTTCTCAAGAGTTTCATTTAAAAAATCTTAGTCTTCTCACAAAGTTGAGCTATCATCTTTATATCTATTCTTATAAGATTCTTGAATTGTGAGATTTCTTATTTGTGATCTTTATGGTCACTAAGTGTTGTAATCTTCCATTTGCTTTGTGCTCTCCTCTTGGGTGAAGGAGTTTTTGTTTTGTGCATTCCTCTTGGGTAGAGGAGTATTTGCTTTGTGCCCACTTCTTGAGTAGAGGTTTTGGAGATTATATTTTTTGTGGAGTTTCTTTGTGGAGATAGTGAAAATACTTCATTGTGGTGAAGGCGGGGACGCAGAGCAAATGGCTCGAACCTCAAAGCAAATCTCCCGTGTTTACGTTTGCATCTTTCAACTCAATTCATCTCTACTCTTGCTTGTATCTTACTTGGTTATTATTGCTCATAATTATATGCTTGGTATTGTTTATATGTTTACACTTGCTTTGAACCAAAAAGCAACTAAGCACTTCAACTCTTATTAAAAAGAAATCTTGAGAAGTTTTAGAGTCTTTCACTGGAAATTCAGCTTCACTTCTTGGTTATCATTTGTGTGTTAATTTTATTTGTTAAGGTATTTTTGTATTTGATTAGCACATCACCTATTCACCCCCCTCTAGGTGATTTTCAATCTCCTTTCCTTCCTCTCTCACGTTCGGCTTTGCAGATCTGGTTCCAAACCTGAATTTGAAAGCCAACTTGATCCGCATATGCACCACCTACTGGGAAAATCAGGAATTATCGAATGAAACTTTTATGATAATGATCAAGAATGAAAAGAAATGGAAATTCTACTCACACTCACTTTTTTTCACTGTCTACACTCACCCTTCTTTTTTCACCCACTTATCAACTGTAGGTCACCTAGAGGGGGGTGAATAGGTGACTAGCTAATCTAATGATGAAAATGCGAAATTAAAAACTATTTAAGCAAACTAAAATCATTAAGCTAAACACACCAAGTATAATACAAGAGTGTAGCCGAATTCCCGGTGAAGGGCTCTGACCTATCTCCTCAAGATTCCTCTAGATAAGAGATGAGGTGCCGCTATGACTCTCTTGGTTGAATACAAGTGTGAGCAGACAAACCCAAGCATATATAATTAAGGCACAAGATATATCAAGCATGTAAAGATAAAAGCAATGCAAGCATGCAAGATATAAACACAAGTGAGAAATAGAGAGCAATTGCAAACATGGGAGATTTGTTTCGAGGTTCGAGCACCCTTGCTTTACGTCCCAGCCTTCAACACTATGAAGGGTTTCCACTAGAAACGTTCCCACCGGATCACTCGGTGCCGCAACACCTACAACGAGTTCACACTAGAACTCCTTGGACTCACTAGTCCCTCTCTTGTTCCTGCAAGAATAACACATGCAAGCACACTAGCTTGCCGAGGCCGCACCTCTACACCGAGCTCCCACAGGAACTTGAAACAATCTGAACTCGCAAGTTCGCCTCCTCAAATACAAGATGAACACTTTGGCGATCTTAACACTTTGATCACCTAAATACTCTCACAACAACTCTCCTATAGGATTGATATAGCAATGAATAGCTCAAGTATGTGTGAGAAAACTAGATAGAATGGTGGAGGAAAAACTCAAGAAATCTCTTTTCAAAACACTCTTGAAAAAACTCTCCTTTTGATATGGAAGTTTTAACTCTAAAACAAGTGGAAAAAACCTCTGAAATAGATGGGAAAAACTAGCTTGAAAACTTTCTAAAAATCTTGTTAAAAACAGTCCAAGGGAACCTTAATTTATAGGCTCCCAAAATATAGCCGTTGGAGGCCAAATCAGCAGCTGACGCTGCTGTCGGTCGACTGCCCAGTCGACCAGCCAGCGGTCGGATTTCTGACAGTTATGCCACCGGTCGACCGCCCGGTCGACCGAGGCCGAATCCAGAGAGCAGAGCTCTCTGGATCGGTCGATCGCTCCGGTCGACCGGCCCACCAGCCAAGTAGCTGTGCACGTTTGTGCACATCGGTCGACCGGACCGGTCGACCGACTTCTGCCTTGATCGACCGTCCGGTCGACCGGCAGAATGCCAGGTCACATATTTTTAGGGATTAAAACTTGGTCTTTTTATCTTTAATAAAATTCCATAAATTCTCATAAATTTTACAAAAATGAGTTCTTTGAAATACTTTGAAGTACAAATATGTGTGATAAAAATCAACACATATTACAAACTTTTTGAACCATTTTTGTAATATAAAAATTTTGGCCTTAAACAACAACCGTATTTTTCAAAACAATCTCCAAATTGAAAAATGATTTTTTTCAAAACTTCTCCAAATACAAAAACAAGATATTCTATACACTTTTGAAGCTTAGAATATATGGATATGATCCAATACGCATATAAGATGAAATATCTATGTTTTTGACATTAAGCTCTAAAATAAGTTTTAATAAATTCAAAACGATATTTTCTAAACACAAAACTATCATATGAAAACATATAAATTTTGTGTGTGTGTATAGAACTTGAGCAATCCACCAAGTAATCTATCATTTACATTTTATCTAAAAACAAATCTTGACACTTACAAAGTCCGACACAAGTCTTCTTGAAAATCTTCTTCTCCTTCTTGACTTGGTCCAAAACTTTGATCCAATGAGTTAGACTCCTCTTGAGTACTTGATGTGATCTTGATGCGCGAGCTCTTGAATTAATATGTGCCAGCTCCAAAACTTGACTTTGAATCCTTTGTTGAAGTTAAACACCTACTAAGATCTTGATCAAATATTTGAGACTAATTAAACACGAGATCATTAGTACAATAACAACATGAGTTAATCATCATCAAAACTAGAGAGATGGGCCTTTGGGCCAACAATCTCCCCCTTTTTGATGATGACAAAACTCATGGAGTTATATATGCATAGATTAAAGTTAAGCTTTATAGAAGCTCCCCCTTAACTCATGCATAAAAATAAACATAAATATATTCAATGAAGTGCATAAAACTAAACAATCATATATGTATAAATAAGGAGATAAACATGCATAAACTCACCAAATTCTTCTTCCCTTTTTGCATAAACAAAACATATATGCATAAACAAGAAATAAACATGCATATATAAACTCCCAAAATTCTTCTCCCTTTTTTGTCAATTCATCAACAAAGGGGCAAAAACAAATCAAACAATAAAGATATATATGCGATATACATTCATGAAGAAGAGAGACGTGAAGTTAACTTCTCCTGCATACATGCATTATATGAAGAAGGGATGACAAAATCCTAACTCACATAAAGTATAATATACAATGCATAAGCGGAGATGTTAAGCTCCCCTACACACGTGTACCACATAAAGAAGAGATGTCAAGCTCCTCAATATAAGATACACTCAATATGAATCTATATATAGAAGAGATGTTAAACTCTCCTTGCATATAGGCAATACATATAAACAAAATTTGAAACAAATTTGAAATCTCTTAAGTCAACAAAACAAATTTTGAGATACCATTTGTAAATAACAAAATTTTAAGATATCACTTGTATGTTATTGGTACCACTAGAAATATCTTCTAAATATTTTTTTATACCAATTAAAAGGTAAAATATGAAATATTTTTTGATATCAATTGAAAATAATGCATAAGCTTATAAAGATACTAATTTATATTTGACTTTAAGTCAAGTTTAGCATAAACATAATTTGTGCTTTAAACATGTACATATTGTAAAACAAGCACCATCAAATCATATATATGTATGAAAAGGGAAATACCAATTGAAATTGATACTAATTGAATTTTGAATCATACATATATTAGAAAATAAATATAAATATACAAAAATAAAATATCATGAAGATCATGTGTATAACTCATAACTATCCACCCTATTCATGCACATGTTTAAATAAATGTTCAATTAGGCATGCAAGGCATAGTCACCAACCATTCGTCCTTATAGGATAGAAGTTTTCAAAAATAAGATTTGAAAATAGTTGTAAATTGAAAACATTACCAAATGAAGAATAAATAACTAGTTAAAGTAATTTTTGAAAAAACTAGTTAAAGATCTTTCAACTATGAAATCAAATCATATGTATCTCATAAAATAATGCTAAGTACATAAAGATTGTCACTCAAGATCAATAAAGCTCAAAAATGTGCTCATAAAATAAGTATATGAGTAAACAACAATAATGTGAGTGTACAAAAGTTATGTGAATAGCATATTCATGAAATAATCAATAAAGCTCAAATATACCAAAGCATCATAAGAATTTATTTTTCCTTAAAAACAAACTTCAAGGTATATGTATGTTTTATCCAAAACTAAAAATATGCATATATATCCCAAATACAAAAGAGTCCATAATAGCATTTGCATGAAGGCAAGTGACTCAAGGGCATACATGTATATTTATAAGTTTTAGACAAAAAATAGCATATATATGAAGCAAAACATGCACAAAGATACAGAAGACAAGTATAAATGAGAGAATCATTAAAACTAGGTTATACATGTACATGTAATGAGTACAAATAGCATGAGATACAAACATATAATAATCAAGTGTAGCTCACTGCTTGTACAAGTATATACACAAGTTTTAATGAAAAATTCATCTAAACAAGTATTCACCACATGAAGTACAAAACATGATTATTTAACATAAATCCAAAACATGCTACAATTATCAATGTAGAAGCATGTAAACTAAAATAGGAGTTTAGAGATAGTTACCAAACCATATGTACTAATCTCTAAGCTTCCAAAATATGGTGGTCCTCCCACCAAACTTCCTTGATAGCGATGCATCAATAGGGTATATCCATCAAGTTTATGCATCCACCACCAAGGTACCATACCTCTCACGTTTTAGGAGAGCCTGCACCTACATCAAATACAAGAGGTGAGGATTTTGGTACCCATTTTATTTTGAGTCCATGAGGGTTAGCATCAAATGGAACCCAAACATTGTTATTAACAAAATTAATAGAATTTACCTTATCAAACAAAACTTTGCTAAATGGCCTTTGCGCCGCAATGTGTACATTTGTACACTCTAACATGCACATGGGAATGAGTGTGATCATGATGTGCAAAGTGTGCATACGTATGCCGTGGGTTATGTGCATGAACATATGGAGCTTATTTCTTTTGAAATAAGGTTTTCAATTTAGAATGGTTAAATGCACAATTGCTCAAAGTTGAGCTCAAACAATTTATTCTATTTTTTAAAACTTGAATCTCATTTTTATTAATAGTATCATGAAGAGCATGGCAAGAATGAGAATCAACAATCTTTTTGTTTTTAGAAATATTTTCTTTTTCTTTTGAAACAAATTTTCTTTTGAAAGAGTTATTTTCATTCAAATAATTTCTTTTTCTTTTTTCACCAAATTAATTTTATTTTTCAAAGAATAATGTCCTTCACAAAGATCATTTAATTTTGAAGATAAAGAAATATTCTCCTTTTTCAAAAATTCATTTTCTTTTGAAATGTTTTCAAACTTATTTTGAAAGGAATCCTTTTCTTTTGAAATGGACTCATATTTATTTTTCAATCTTTTATGGTCCTTTTTAAGAAAATCATATTTTTCAAGAAGTTGTTGACAACATAAAGCAAGCTCATCATAAGACGTGTCAACATCCTCATCAAGCTCAGATTCGAAATTTACCTCAAGGGGGTTATCCCATTGGACCATGTAGCATATGTTGAAATCATCACTTCCATCATCCGAGTCGCTCCCGACATAGTATTGTTTTTGTTCGCCAAGGAAGACTAAAGTGTTTCATATTATAAAAGTCGAATCAAAGTTAGAAACCCTACATAAATAATCATCATTTAGGATTGACTTTAAAGCATGAATGGATTTTGAGTTAGCTTCTAAATGTTTACCATTTAAATAATATGAATCTTTAATTGTGGCAAGATAAACATGAATCCCTAGGCTTTGAGGTACATGGACATCTTAACTTTTCAAGTTTGGATGTTAAGAATGTCAAATATGGGAGGTGTCATGAAATCCATGTGTGTGTAAACAAATATTGTAATTAGTTAAAATAAGAATTTTTAACTCAAGGTTGTTAGACCCAAATCAAGAGCACCAAGCTCTGATACCAATTGTAGGTCACCTAGAAGGGGGCGAATAGGTGACTAGCTAATCTAATGATGAAAATGCAGAATTAAAAACTATTTAAGCAAACTAAAAACTATTAAGTTAAACACACCAAGTATAACACAAGAGTGTAGCCGAATTCCCGGTGAAGGGCTCTGGCCTATCTCCTCAAGATTCCTCTAGATAAGAGATGAGGTGCCGCTATGGCTCTCTTGGTTGAATACAAGTGTGAGCAAACAAACCCAAGCATATCTCAATAAGGCACAAGATATATTAAGCATGTAAAGATAAAAGCAATGTAAGCATGCAAGATATAAACACAAGTGAGAGATAGAGAGCAATTGCAGACACGGGAGATTTGTTTCGAGGTTCGAGCACCCTTTCTCTACATCCCCGCCTTTAACACTATGAAGGATTTCCACTAGAAACAATCTCACCTGATCACTCGGTGCCGCTACACCTACCACGAGTTCATACTAGAAATCCTTGGACTCACTAGTCTCTCTCTTGTTCCTACAAGAACAACACACGCAAGCATACTAACTTGCCGAGGCCGCACCTCTACACCGAGCTCCCACAAGAACGCGAAACAACACGAACCGGCAAGTTCGCCTCCTCAAATACAAGATGAACACTTTGGTGATCTGAACACTTTGATCACCTAAAAACACTCTCACAACAACTCTCCTATAGGATTGATATAGTAATAGATAACTCAAGTATGTGTGAGAAAACTAGATAGAATGGTGGAGGAAAAACTCAAGAAATCTCTTTTTCAAAACACTCTTGAAAAAACTCTCCTTTTAATATGAAAGTTTTAGCTCTAAAACAAGTGGAAAAAACCTCTAAATAGATGGGAAAAACTAGCTTGAAAACTCTCCAAAAATCTTGTTAAAAACAGTCTAAGGGAACCCCAATTTATAGGCTCCCAAAATATGGCCGTTGGAGGCCAAATAAGCAACTGACGCTGCTGTCGGTCGACCGCCCGGTTGACCGGCCAACGGTCAGATTTTCGACCGTTGTGCCACCGGTTGACCGCCCGATCGATCGGGGTCGGATCCAGAGAGCAGAGCTCTTTGGCTGGTCGACCGCCCTATCGACCGGGGTCGGATCCAAAGCTCTCTGGATCGGTCACCGCTCCGGTCGACCGGCCCACCAGCCAAGTAGCTGTGTACGTTTGTGCATATCGGTCGACCAGACCGGTCGGCCGACACCAACTTCTGCCTCGGTCGACCGTCCGGTCGACCGGCAGAAGGCCAAGTCACATATTTTTAGGGACTAAAACTTGGTCTTTTTATCTTTAATAAAATCCCATAAATTCTACAAAAATGAGTTCTTTGAAATACTTTGAAGTACAAATATGTGTGATCAAAAATCAACACATATTACAAACTTTTTAAACCATTTTTGTAATATAAAAATTTTGGCCTTAAACAAAAACCGTATTTTTCAAAACAATCTCCAAATTGAAAAATGATTTTTCTAAAACTTCTCCGAATACAAAAACAAGATATTCTAAACACTTTTGAAGCTTAGAGTATATGGATATGATCCAATACACATATAAGATGAAATATCTATGTTTTTGACATTAAGCTCTAAAATAAGTTTTGATAAATCCAAAACGATATTTTTCTAAACACAAAACTATCATATAAAAACATATAAATTTTTTGTGTGTATAGAACTTGAGCAAGCCATCAACTAATCTATCTTTACATTTTATCTAAAAATAAATCTTGACACTTACAAAGCTCGACACAAGTCTTCTTGAAAATCTTTTCTTGAAAATCTTCTTCTCCTTCTTGACTTGGTCTAAAACTTTAATCCAATGAGTTAGACTCCTCTTGAGTACTTGATGTGATCTTGATGCGCGAGCTCTTGAATCAACACGTGCTAGCTCCAAAACTTGACTTTGAATCTTTTGTTGAAGCTAAACACCTATTAAGATCTTGATCAAATATCTGAGACTAATTAAACACAAGATCATTAGTACAATAACTACATGAGTTAATTATCATCAAAAATAGAGCGATGGGCCTTTGGGCCAACATCAACTTCAAGTTATCATAATTTGTTCTATGCACCCCTAAAACTTTCTAAAATATCCCTTTCTATTTTATCATCTGTTAGATTTAAATTTAGTCACTGAATCTCGTCAAAACAAAACCTTTAGCCTTTCCTAATCTCAGTCTCCTCCCCAGCTGATCGTACACATATTTTGTATTCTTTTCATTACACTCTTATATTTATCGTGTAATAAATTTGCTAATTTTTTTGTCTTAAATGTCTATTTTGCAGAAGATAATCATGGGGAGAAAGAGGATTAAACCAAATAAATACAAGTTAAAATCAGATTTAACTGGATCTATTTAGTTAGCTGAGGAAGATCCCAGATCCAGTCAGTTAAAATCAGATTTGGTGAATCAATTCGGTTAACTTAAAGATCTATTAGGATATCAGCACATCCAGAACAAATTAAAGATTGGGGCAAATGTTCAGCTGAAGATCAGAGTAAATCAGAAAGATAACACCAAATGGAAACAAGTAAAATTTGGATTTCTATAAATCTATTTGGTTAGCTAAATATCAACCGAGGATATTGTTAAATACAGAGACCAAATTCAAAATCCAAATGATAAATGGATAGAGAGAAGATCAACGGATGAGATGAAGCAATTTTGACTCAGATTCAGACTGGATATATTTTAGTATTTGAATCATAACTTTCGCTACTGAAACTCAAATCTGATGATGCAAGATGATCCAGAAAGACAATTTAAAGGGCTACAACTCTTACGTTGATCACTATTTCTAATTCTTTCATTTAATAAGTTATATTCAGCAATCAACATACCAACAAACTGCAGATCAGAACTGAATATCCACATCAAATTAAGTTTGGAGATAAGGGAAGAATTCAAATTCAGAAATAGCCAGCTCCCCTTATCTTTAGACTCATTTTCTTATTTGTTTCTATCCTATAAATACCCCACACATCAGAGGTTAAGGATGAAGCAGAGATAGATTTTAGGCCAGTTTTTCATTCTTTTTAATATAGGTTTTTATTTTTCCTTTTATGTAGTTTTTACTATTTTTTATGTAAATGAGAGGAGAGACGAGTTTCATGGAGGAATGGGAGCAAGCTTGTATTGAGGGTGACACCGGTGTAAGTAAATATTTTCTTTCATTGTTATTTGAATCGAATCGAAGTTTTTTTCTTCTTTACTCTTATTTTCGTTTACTCTCTTCTGATGTGTTGCAATCCAAGTGAATCCGATAGCCTCGAGACTGCTTCGCCATTGCAAGTGTCCTTGATGGCCTATGGTGATGAACAACCATTTTTTTGTTAGTTTAGCTTGCCCTTTTGTTCATAGTATAGATCGGGAATGGGGAAGATCCTACATGCCATACTTGATCGCCTTCAACGACTAGGTAAGTCGTAGCTACGGATCCGAGGATATGATCGCTAAAGAGGTAAGTAATTTTTAGGTTTAACTTTCTTTCTTTTCTTTTAACTTTTAGTTTAGATCACCAATACCACAATCTTCTAACTCTTTTATCACTCTTTTTAATTTTTTTTGTATAAATCTATTTTTCATTTTTTTCCACATTCTCAATATATCACTTTCTTCCTAACTTAACTGTAACCTATTTTCCTTTTCTTTTAAGAACTAAAAGAAGATCTTTAACCATTCTTTGTAACTTAAAAGAGAACTTACTAAAAAACTTTCATCGCTAGTCCTTCCTTGTGGATTATGACCCGCATAGCCACTTGCTATCGCGGTAGTATTGAGCACTTGCACTTTTTATCTTAAGTTCTGAAATTCTGTATCTTGTGTGTAGGTTCCAACTCAATCAAATTTTGGCGCCGTTACCGGGGAGGGACGGTGAGTAATTGTGTTTTTAAGTTTACATTTTTTGTTAACTTTCTTTTTTGTTCTTGGTGTGCCTTGATAAATATCAAGAAATTTTTTGCTGCAGTGGACATATAAGTGGCCCTGCACTCTGCTCAAGAAAGAAGAGCCCAGAAGCCTCAGATTTGCCACATTCCAGTGGCAATTTGAGTGAACTACTAACCTGTATTTTTGCAGGTTGGCTGAATTGTAAAGCTAAAATTTTATAGCTCTTTATTTTCTTGTTTGTCTCACTGTACATACTTTCTAACCTCAACAATAAAATGATGTTTGTTAAATGTTAAAAATGGTTTAGACTTTGCATTTAGGCACGTACCTAATTCGTTTATATTTTATATTAAAGTTGAAGAGTGCTGGAGCAAAAGGTACGTATGCATAGCATATAGTTTAGGAAACATTCTTGAGTCATTTTTTGCTTGTTGAATGTTACTTTTTTATATCCTGCACACTTTGCACAATCAATCTTAGGGGCGTGTCCTATAAACAAGATAAGATGTGAAAGTCATTACCCTCCCTTAGCCCAAAACAATCTCCTCACTCACTAACCCAAGCCAATTTAAAACTGAGTAGACGTTGGCCCTAGGGACATCTTGGACTCATATAGAAGATTCACCTAAGGAAAAAGTTGATTTGAATTTGACTCTGGGCAAATCGGTGTCTAAGGTTGGGGATTAAGGGGCGAAACCTCGAAGGTTGGCGGTTTGACATAATTAGGCCCGTTGCTTAGGCACGGATACCTCCCACTGATCTTGCTCCTACCTGGCTGATTAACTTGTGGTCAGATTCAACAATATACCCCCGTGGACAGTCTAACCAGTTAGGATTCGTCTAGGTTTAAGGTTTACCCTAACTTAGGTTAAATTTTTTTCTTTCTGTTTGTTTATTTGTTTGTTTTTCTTTGTTTGATTTTGATAATTCTTGTGTGATATGACTTATAACAATAATTTTTCCAATTTTAATGGTAATCCATGTTACACCCCGACCTCTTTTTCGGATATTACCAACCCGACATATCATAACTTTAACCAACCTAGTGTGCCAGATTAGTTTTTTCCGAATCAATACATGCCCCAATCCCAATACTATGAACAAGACTGGAATAATCATCACTACTCTTCACAGAGTCAATGGGGATACAACTCCCCCAAGTCATATTGTCAACCACCTTGCCAACATCCAGCTTCATATACTCCTTCTCCCAAACAACGATTAGAAGAATCAATAAATTAGGAAAAGAGGATAGAAGTCTTAGATGAGCTTGAGTGACGAATTCAAATTTTAGAAGACTCAAAATCCCGTCAAATTTTTTAAATCACAGATCCTTACTCTATTTTTCAAGAAGAACATGCCGACTTAGAAAAGAGTATGGAATTCATGATTCAATTCCAAAATGATCCACTCGATATGATAGAAGTAAGACTTAATAGATTGAAAAACATGCGTAAGAATAAGGAAACTTTTCCTACCCAATCTTTGACTATTCCAGATACTTCAGGCCATATTGATGAAAAAGAATCATGGTACCTTGAAGGCTTTGATCAAGATTCAATTTCACCACAAAATCTTAACTTGACTAATATCAACCCATTAACAAATTGACAAGTTTTCATTTTAATGAGATTGAACTTGATTATGAATGTGAACCCGATCCCCAACTTTGTGATTCAGTTTTCATCTTTGAATCTATGTTGACTCCGATTTTCTTACCCAATTTGGACCAATTTTTGAGCCACATTTATTCCGTACCCATAGATCTATAAATGGAATCACCAATTTTAGATAATCACATTTTATTGATGGAAAAAGAATTTAAATTTCAATTCTTGGATTTAGACTCAACTCTTGAACTAAAATTAACTCTCGAACCCAAAGTTGATTTTCTCGAGTTAGTATTGCTCTTGAACCTATCATTCTTGAGTCCAAGTCACCATTCCATCAAGTCACATTCTTTTGTTGGATATAGGTATAGATCATGATGACTCCGTGATGATTTTCTAAGACTGGGCATGTAAAAGGAGTAAGTTTCACGATAGGATCTTTCATGATCCTATTCATATTGGGGACTGTAAATATGTAAATAGAAAAGAGGTCAATAAATGTAGGTTCCGTGAACCACCATATTATCTTGATTAGGTAGCAACGCTTGACCCAATAAGACCACCACCGGAACCACCACCATTAAGGTAATATTTTCCTTTACTTTCTTCTTTTTTATGCATCTATGCATTCATTCATATATTGAGGACAATGCATGAGATAGGTGTGGTGGAGGGTTCTAACATAACTTAGGTTTTCTTTTTTTAAAAAAATTATTAACATTTTCTTTACTTTTAAAAACTTTTTGAAACTAGAAACAATATTTTAACATATTTTTTTGTAAGAAATTAAGTCAATTTTAAGGAATAGGAGAATCATAATTTGGATTTCTTATACTTGGTCAAAATAAAATTATTTGTTTAATTTTTCAGGTTAGGAAGAAAATTTGAAAAAGTAATTTAGTCTTAATTTTTACCTTGATGATATATGCATGCTTTATACACTTACACACTTAGGGTTCAAAAACAAAGATTCTTATGCTTTATTAAAAAAAGAAAAAGAAAAAAGAAACATATATATATATATATATATATATATATATATATATATATATATATATATATATATATATATATATATATATATATATAATATATATCCTCTGATTAAGCTGGGTATTTGTGCCTCATAAAGCATAAGTATTCACGCATAAAAGCGGTTCATATAATAAAATTCTTAATTTTGTGGCATTGTTTTCTCGAGTTCTTAAGTCCTTAGGGTGTTTTTCTCACCCGATGTCCTAAGACTGTTTGGTTTGAGAGTCACCGATTAAAGACTCGTTACATGGGTAGATTAGAAAGCCTAATAGAATTACAAAAAAATATCACAAAAAAATAAAAAAATAAAAGAGAAAAAATAATAAGACATAAGAGTTAGAGTTAAAGAACCCCAAGTCAAAATTTCACGGTCACAAAGGTGCATATGACTTAGGGTAAAATAATAGATTAGATGAGAATACAGTTTGACTCCTACTTTGATTGATAACAAATTTTTGAATAGAGACAGTTTAAGAATGAGAAATTCAGTTTTCCTATAACTTATAGATTACTTGAACTCTTACAATAATACTTATTTTTTCTATTTCAAAATGCTTTTCGAAAACACTAACCCTTTGTTTTTCTTTTTTTATAGATTTTGTGGGTGTAATCCACTGAAAACCTCTCATGAGACAAAACTCGTCATCTAGGGAAAACCTAAAGATTTAACGGCTTGTTGCACAAGCTCAGTACAATCGCGTGACCTGCGAAAGTGGTCTAATAATCTTTGGTTTAGTTTTATTGTTCTGCTCGAGGACGAACAAAAGATTGGTGTAGGGGTTGAAATTACACCTAGACTGGGGCCATTTCCAGAGAGCAGAACTCTCTGGCGGTCGACCGACCCGGTCGACCGGCATCCCAGCCTGGGCTGCGTGAACGTTCTGTGCACGTCAGTCGACCGACTTCTGCCTCGGTCGACTGGCAGACAGCCTGGTCCAAACAATATAGGGATTGAAAACTTAAGTTTTTAATTTTAATTAAATCCTATAAAATCACATAAATTCCATAAAAATCAGTTCTTATTAGATCTTTGAAATACAAATTTGTGTGAGTAAATTCAACACATATTATAAACAATTTAAGCTATTTTTGTGTTCTTGAAAATTTGCCTTAAACCAAAAACCGTATTTTTCAAAACTTAGATTTTTGAAATGGAAAATCGTTTTCTCCAAAACTCATGTAAACACAAAAACATGATATTGAAACAACTTTTAAGCATTTATATATGGATAGAATACAATATACATGAAAGGTATTATATCTATGTTTTTGACTCGAAAACCAAGATTGGTAAAACCGAAAAACTAAAACATGAAACTGAAAACTTGTGTGTGTATTGTGAACTTGAGCATATCAACACTATCTAATCTTTATAATGATCTAAACACAATCTTAAACTAAACAAACCGAGGTCTTCTTTTAGAACTCCTTCTCCAAGTCGACTCGATCCAAACGCGATCCAAATGAGCTTTACTCCAGCCGAGTACTAAATGCGATTTTGACGCGCGAGTTCATGAATCACCATGTGAAAGCTTCAAAACACCTTTGTTGAAGCTAATCACCTACTAATATCTTGATCAAATATCTGAAACTAAATATCATAAGATTATTAGTAACTATAACTACATGAGTTAATCATCTTCAAAACTAGAGTGAAGTGCCTCTGAACCAACAATCTCCCCCTTTTTGATGATAACAAAACTCATGGAGTTATATATGCATGGATTAAAGATAAGCTTCATAGAAGCTCCCTCTTAACTCATGCATAGCAATAAATAAATAAAGATATTCAATGAATGCATAAGGTAAACACAAATGTATATGCATAAACTTGAACATATATATATAAACCCAAAATTATCTCCCCCTTTTTGTCAATTCATCAACAAGGGGTAAACAAAAAACTCAAAAATAATCTATTCCCCCTTTTTGTCAAAAAACAAATCAACAAAGGGGCATAAATGAAAAAAAACAATTTTCTCCTTTTTGTTAAACAACAAACAAAGGGACATAAAAATACTCTCTCCCTTTTTGTATAAAACAAACAATAAAGATAGATATATGCGATATTCATTCATGAAGAGGAAAGACGTAAAGTTAACTCTCCCCTGCATACATGCATTATATGAAAAAGAGATGACTAAACCCTAATCGCATAACGCATAATATACAATATATAAAAGGAGATGTGAAGCTCCTCCAACACACGTGTAAGACATAGGGAAGAGCGGCCAAGCTCCTCAATATGAGATACACTCAACATGAATCTATATATATAGAGAAGATGTTAAGCTTCTCTTGCATGTAAGCAATACATATCAAAACTTTTGATACTAATTTATGATACCAATTGAAAATAAATAAAACATTTTAAGATACCAATAGATACCAATCGAAAATATCTTGTAAACTTTGATACCAATGAAAATGAAACATTGTATGTTTTTGATACCAATTGAAATATATATGTATATTGAAAAATTTAAACGATACCAATTGAAAGATACATGAATGTGTAAATATGATACCAATTGTAAATAAACACATGTTCAAGATACCAAATGATACCAATAAAAGCAAACAACATTTTTAATATATATCAAAATAATACCAATTGAAAGTATCATAAAACAATACCAATTGTAAACATTTTGTAATTTGATACCAAATGAAAATATTTTGTAATTTTGATATCAATTGAAAGTAAAGGCCAAATAATTTTATGTAAACAAAACACATTTCAATATAGATACCAATATAAAATGAAACATGATATCAATTGAAAAACAAACCAACTATTTGGTTAAAACAAATCATTTTACGATAATGATACCAAATTTGGAATAAAGTTAATTTAAGATTCTTGATACCGATATTGAAAATGTTAGCATATTCCATTAAAATATTTTTCATTTAAAGCATAGGAAACCAATTGAAAAATAATATACCAAATAATATCATTTTTCATCATAAAGAGTGGGAGTAAGAAACCAATTGGAAATAAAGTCGATTGAAATAAACTTTAAATTGATACCAATTAAAAGAATAAAACATGAAGTTTTCTCCCTTTTATGAAATACCAACAAAAATGAAGCTTAAGTTTGTATAAGATACCAATTTGAAAAATAATGGTCATTAAGGACTAAATCAAGTTTAGCATAAACATAATTTGTGCTTTAAAGATATAAAGATATGGTAAGCACAATCAAATCATATATGTATGAAAATGTAAATACCAATCGAAATTGATACCTTTGAAGTTTTGAAACATACATATATAGAAAACCAAAGATGAGTATACAACCAAAAATATCAATTGGGATACCAATTGAAAAACATGATGAGGATCAAGTGTATAACCCATACCATCTCCTTTTCATGCACATGTTTAAATGAATTTTCAATTAAGAGCATACAAGACATGATCGCCCATCCAACCGCCCTTAGTTGGATAGGGGTTTTCAAAAATAAGTTTGAAAATCATTTTAGCATAATTGAAAAATTCTACCAAATGAAGAATATGAACTAGTTTAAAATAATTTGAAATAACTAGTTGTAGATTCTTCAAAACATGAAACTAAGTCATATAATTCATGAAGCATGCATTTTATACAAAATTGACACTCAAGATATAGAAAGCTCAACAAAGTACTCATAAAACAATGTAATGAGTAAACATAATTAAAGTGAGTGTACAAAAGTCATGTGAAAAGTATAATCATGAACATAGCCAATGAAGCTCATAAGACATTCCCCAAAAAATAAAAATTTAATTTTCATCAAAAACAATACTAACTCTAAGGCATATGTACGTTTTGTCAAAACTAAAGGTATAGATACATATCCAAACACAATTGAGTCTATAAAGAGACTTTGCATGAAAGGCAAATGACTCAAGGGTATACATGTATATCCAATAGTTTTGACAAAATTAATATATACATGGAGCTAAAACACATCATCTGAAAAACATGTCCAAAAATAGGGAATACAAGTCAAATGTATGAATCATCAAAACTAGGCTATACTAGTACATCTAATGGGTACAAATGAGTAATTAAGCACAAACATTTAAGAATCAAATGTGACTCATTAGTTGTACAAGTATATACACAAGTTTTGATGAGAACTACATCTTAAACATGTAATCAAAATATGAAGCGCAAAACTATAAACAAAAGTCAATATGATCATTATATAAATGCACATGTCTTAGACTATGATATACAACATAGCTAAACTATAGTGAGAACATAAAATATGGGTCCATATAAATATGGGTGTATCTCAAATACTATACATGTATGTTAATAGTCTAATTATCATGGCATTTAACATACTAATCATGAAAAACATGAAAACCAATACATGCTAAAAATCAATAATCTAAAAGCATGTAAATATAAACAAAGGTTAGAGATTGTTACCAAAATCTTAAGGGCACATCTCTAGGTCTCCAAACCATTGTGGTCCTCTCACCAAACTTTCCTTGACAGTGATGCATCCAAAATAGTCACCATTAAGCTCAAAACGCATCCACCTCAAGGCACCATCACTCTCACGTCAAGTGAGAGCCCACACCCATATCAAATAAAATAGGAGTGGCTTTGGTACCCATACTCTATTGGGTCATGGGGGTTAGAACCTTTCCTAACCCAAACAAACTTATTTGCAAAATTTGAGTCATTAATTCTATCATGACAAAATCTTACAAGGTGGCCCTTACGTCCACAATGTGTACAAGTATACACATGAGTATACTTGGTGTTATGTTTATGAACGTGAGAAGCATGTATATGCCGTGGTTTGTGTGCATGCATAGGAGGAACTTATTTCTTTCGAAACATAGATTCCAAACGTGTGTGGTTCATGATACATTGGCTCAAAGTTGAGCCCAAACAATCACACTCTTCTTTAACAAATATATATCATTTTCAATAAGCGTAGAAGAGGTGGAGTATGCAATGGGTAAGCTAGAAGGTGAAGCTATACTAGCATGGCAAACATGTGAATCTAAAACATTTTTAAAAGTTTTGTTATCCTTTGAAACCAAATCCAATTCTTTTGAAATAGAAATAATTTTATTTTTCAAAGAATCATTTTCTTTTACAACAAAATCAAGTTTTGAAGATAAAACCTCATTTTTCTTTAAAACAATTTCACAATCATTTTTATTTTTCAAAAATTTTATTTTCTTTTAGGGTAAGGTCAAGTTTGGATTTCAATAAATTCCTTTCAATTGAAATCTCATCTCTCTCTTGCAAAACAACATCAAATTTAGAAGATAAATCTTTATTTTCTTTATTTAGTTTAAAAGTCTTCTTTTTCAAAAGTTTATACTTTTCAAGCAAGTTTTCACAAACAATTGAAAGTTCTTCATTTAATGCATCGGCATCAATTAATCATCACAAGAAGAACTAACATCATCTAGTTGAGTATCCGAGTTTACTTCAAGGAAGTCATTCCCTTGGACCATGAGCAATGGTCGGACTCTTCTCCACTAGATTTTTCCTCCTCATTGATTTTCGTTTGTAGCTCGGAAGATGTCAATATGTTCAACACTACAAAGGTGGAATCACAATGAGAAACCATATTTAAATATTCTTTACTAAGTGATTTTCTAAGTGCCTATAGGGCTTGTGCATTGGCCTCTAAACTATTACTAAGGTAAGATTTCTTGATAATGACAAGGTAAACTTTCCAACCTATGGCTTTTAAATGCCAACTCATCCTAACCTTCCATATATCAATTTTAGAGATATCAAACATGGGAGGGTTATCCATGAGTGCAAACTATATGTGTGCAAATGCAAATATAGATTAGCTAACCAAGATCTCACTCCTACGTGGTTAAACTTAATATCAAGAGCGTAGGCTCTGATACCAATTGAAATTATACCTAGAGGGGGGTGAATAGGTGTAAGGATAATCTAATGATAAATGATGCGGAATTAAAAACTAATTGCAACACACTTAGTGTAATCAAAGAGTGTAGCGAATTCCCGGTAAAGGGCTCTGAACTATCTCCTCTAAATTCCTCTAAATAAGAGTTGAGGTGCTATATAAAGCTCTCTTGGTTCAATAAAAGCGAGGCACACAAACAAGCAATACCAAGCATATAAGAATGAATGAACAATATGAATCAATTCAAGGCACAATATAAGAGAGAGAGAGTTAGAGAAAGTAGATCAAACGCAAACATAATGATATGTTTCAAGGTTCGAGCACCCAGCTCTACGTCCCCGCCTTCACACAGAAGGATTTTCACTAACTCGTTCACACAGGACTTCCCACATAGGGAACCTCCACTGAGGATTTGGGCAAATACAACTTGGGAGTACACAACTCCTCTCTCAACAAATACAACCTCTCACTAAAGGCAAGGTACAACACAAATCACCTTTACACTTAGAGGGATGGGGCACTTAACCAAACAATGATCAACCTCTCACAAGAAGGATATCAACACCACTTTCACAATCACCTCTCACTAGAGGGATATCAACACAATCGCCTCTCACTGAGGGATATCACAAAGATGGAAGGATGATAACTCTTGTGGTATCAACAACTACAAACTAATTTTCTTACAAAATAGATCCTAATAGATAGGATAGATATGATAGCTCAAGTGTGAGAGTATAAAGAGTTTGAAAAATAAATCACAAAGAAAAATACTTGAGAAAACAACTAGAATAAGTTTGAAATGAAGATCAAAACTAATATCCCAAATATCCTATTTTTCTTTGATTTTTCCAACCCTTTAAAAACAAATAAAGATAAAATCTTTAAGCCCAAAGCTCTTTTAAAACTTGTTAAAATACTTAAGAAGATGAAATTTTTTGCTCTCTAAAAACTTAGTGAAAACAGCTCAAGAATGGGGTATATATAGCCCCATAAAATTCTGCCCGTTGGCAGTTTGGCAAAGGGCAGTTTTGCCCTTCCGGTCGACCGGGCCGTCGATCGGCCAACAGTCATAATTATGACTGTTGAGCCACTGGTCGACTGGCCGGTCGACCGAAACTAGAAACAGAGAGCAAAGCTCTCTGCCGGTCGACCGGGGTCATTTCCAGGGAGCATAACTCTCTGGCGGTCGACCGACCCGATCGACCGGCCTCCCAGCCTGGGCTGCGTGCACGTTCTGTGCACGTCGGTCGACCAGACCGGTCGACCGACTTCTATCTCGGTCGACCGGTCCAGTCGACCGGCAGACAGCCTGGTCCAAACAATATAGGGATTGAAAACTTGAGTTTTTGACTTTAATTAAATCCCATAAAATGACATAAATTTCACAAAAATCAGTTCTTATTAGATCTTAAAATACAAATATGTGTGATTGAAATTCAACACATATTATAAAGAATTTGAACTATTTTTGTGTTCTTGAAAATTTGCCTTAAACCAAAAACCGTATTTCCAAAACTTGAATTTTTGAAATGAAAAATCGTTTTCTCCAAAACTCATATAAATACAAAAACATGATATTGAAACAACTTTTAAGCATGTTGTATATGGATAGAATCCAATATACATGAAAGGTATTATATCTATGTTTTTGACTCGAAAAGCAAGATCGGTTAAACCGAAAAACCAAAACATGAAACTGAAAACTTGTGTGTGTATTGTGAACTTGAGCATATCAACACTGTTTAATCTTTACAATGATCTAAGCACAATCTTAAACTAAACAAATTGAGGTCTTCTTGTTGAACTCTTTCTCCAAGTCGACTCGATCCAAACGCGATCCAAATGAGTTTTACTCTAATCGAGTGCTAGATGCGATCTTGACGCGCGAGCTCATGAATTACTATGTGAAAGCTTCAAAACACCTTTGTTAAAATTAATCACCTATTAATATCTTGATCAAATATCTGAAACTAAATATCATAAAATTATTAGTAACTATAACTACATGAGTTAATCATCATCAAAACTAGAGTGAAGGGCCTCTGGGCCAACAGGGGTGTGATCGTACACATATTTTGCATTCTTTTCATTACACTCCTATATTTATCATGTAATAAATCTTCAAATTTTCTAGTCTTAAATGTCTATTTTGCAGAAGATAATCATGGAGAGAAAGAGGATTAAACCAAATAAATATCAGTTAAAATCAGATTTAACTGGATCTATTTGGTTAGCTGAGGAAGATCCCAGATCCAGTCAGTTAAAATCAGATTTTAGTGAATCAATTTGGTTAACTTAAAAATCTATTAAGATATCACCACATCCAGAACAAATCCAAGATTGGGATAAATGTTCAGCTGAAGATCAGAGCAAATCAGAAAGATAACACCAAATGGAAACCAATAAAATACGGATTTCTATAAATCCATTTTGGTTAGCTAAATATCAACCGAGGATAATATCAAATACAGAGACCAAATTCAAAATCCAAAGGGATAAATGGATAGAGAGAAGATCAACGGATGAGATGAAGCAATTTTGACTCAGATTCAGACTGGATACGTTTTAGTATTTGATTCATAACTTTCGCTACTGAAGCTCAAATCTAATGATTCAAGATGATTCAAAAAGAAGACTTAAAGGGTTACAACTCCTACGTTGATCACTATTTCTAATTCTGTCATTTGATAAGTTTTATTCAGCAATTATACGCTAATAAACTACAGATCAGAACTGAGTATCCACATCAAATCAAGTTTAGAGATAAGGGAAGAATTCAAATTCAAAAATAGTCAGTGGGCCCAGAGGCCCTTCACTCTAGTTTTGATGATGATTAACTCATGTAGTTATAGTTTACTAATAATCTTGTGATATTTAGTTTCACATATTTGATCAAGATATTAGTAAGTGATTAGCTTCAACAAAAGTATTTTTGGAGCTTTCACATGGTGATTCAAGAGCCCGAGCGTCAAGTTACATCTAGCACTCGTTGGAGTCAAGCTCGGTGAATCATGTTTGGATCGAGTCGACTTGAAGACGGTGTTTTACAAGAAGACTTCGGTACATTGTTTACTTTATGGTTTAGATCAGTTGTTAAAGATTAGATAGTGTGATATGCTCAAGTTCACAGCACACACACAAGTTTTAAGTTTCAAGTTTCATGTTTATTGGTTTTTGGTTTAACTGATCTTAGTTTTCATGAATAGATAGAATCAAAACAAGTTTTCATGGTTTAATGTATATTAGATTATTCTATATACATCTATACTTTATATATTTAGACAAACTTATTTTGATAGGCTATTCATGTGTTTGGAGTTGTATTTAAACAAAACTTATTTTTGGATTTAATGTCAAAAACATAGATATAATACCTTTCATGTATATTAGATTCTATCCATATACAATATGCTTCAAGTTGTTTAAATATCATTTTTTGTATTTACATGTGTTTTGAAAAAATCGGATTTCATTTCAAAAATCCAAGTTTTAGAAAATACAATTTTTGGTTTAAGGCAAATTTTCAAAGACACAAAAATGGTTAAATGGTTTAAAATATGTGTTGAATTTTTATCACACATGTTTGTATTTCAAAGATAATATAAGAACTGATTTTGCAGAATTTATGTGTTTTTAGGGATTAATTAATAATAAAAAGTCAAGTTTTTAAGTCCTATAATGTTCTGGACTAGCTGACTGCCGGTCGACTGTAGCAGTAGCCGACAAGATTCTTATTGGTCCGAACAATGTCTAAACTTGTTGACATTTACAAAAGACAAGTGACAGACGAGCTGAAGACCAGTTTTTACCCATCTCCGAGGGACAAGGAAGCAACTTGGACTCCACTGATCCAGCAAGCAGACAGTGAACCCAGATTGTTTCTAAACAGACCTCAGTAGGTCTAAGGTGCTAGCACTTAGCATTACATGAGCCCGAAGAGATAGCCTCGCTTGAGAGGCTAGGATCATCCGACTTCGCCTTGAAGCCATTCAGAGCCTCGCCAGGAAGCTAACTTACAGCTTCGCCGTAGAAGACTTTTAGCTCCGCCGAAAAGCCTCTTTTCGGACTTCGCCAGAAGCTGCCTCTAGCTCCGCTGTGAGCTCAACGCGGTAGCTCCGCTGTTGGTCTGCTATGGTCACCTTTGACCAATCAAATCTCCAGATGAGATCAGATCTAATCAGATCAAATCCAATTAAGATCAAATCGGAGATCAAATTCGGCAGTTGATTGCCACAATCTCTTGACTCTTCTAAAACGAGTAAGAGGATCAGGAGAGATCTTTCAACAATATGAAAAGAATCAAAACAGATCAAGAGGATCAACCGACCTGCCATTTTCTAGCTTCGCAGAAGCTGAAGCTGATCCTCGCAGCAAGGCTACTTTCCAGATTTAAACAGATTTTATTCAATCTGTTTCCATATCTTCAAGGATGATTATACTCTTGCTCTCCCTATAAATAGCCCACCAGGGGCACAAGGACAAAAGACCACACACATACGCAAGAGAGAGGA